>JAFVLL020022598.1:0-15983 GCA_021397915.2 Tor tambroides
TTTATCATCCATCATTTATCCTAAAGTGACAAACTGAGTATGGATGAATTTGTTTTAAGTGTCTTTCTTTTTTATTTCCCCAGATAAGTTGTTAGTGCACTGCATAGATGGTGTCAGCCGCTCCGCCACATTTCTTCTGGCATACCTGATGATCCACCATGAAAGACTGCTGGAGGATGCCATTGACCACGTCATAGACAAGAGATGGATCAGGCCAAACAGGGACTTCTTGAAGCAGCGGACAATCCTCGATTCAAACCTCAAAAGTCAGCGAATACTACAGTTACAAAAAGAGTACAGTTAAAAAAAACGAGCAAAGTAAAAAAAAAAAAAGCTTGCGCAGATAAAAAAAAAACATGTTATTTAACAGTTATAAATATGTACAATCTTACCTTTGATCAAAATAAAACATTGTCTAAATTATATTCAAATGCTCTTTATTTCTAAAGTACTGTGGATTAGCATCATGCTAGTAAATCAACAGAAATACACATAGTACAAACTTATTTACAAAAATAAAAGTAACACCTTGCCTACACGATGTGTAAGTGCCTCTTCAAAAGCACATAGAACTCATTACAGTCTGTCATAGGCGGCAAAAATTTCTGACTTACTCTGAATCTACTTTAGTTAACAGGGCAAATGAAACTGGAACCTTTGACGCCTTATTGTAGACAGCTGCAAGTAGTTATGTGCAACAACAGACACATGCAGTGTAGACATGGTGTAAGAGTTTTACGAGGAGTCACTCTCTCTAACTCAGATGATGACTCTGTTACCTTCTCTCCAAAAAGATATGACATTTTGTCTCCACTGACAAAGTGAATTTAGTGAATATTGATGTGAATGGATTTTAGAAATCACATTTGTAATATGGACATTTGTAATATGGACTGTCTGATGTTACATTAGTACTCTTAAGTACTTTCAGTGATGCTGAAAATGTCAATAACGATAAACAACAAACTCTTTCTAATGGCCTCATATTTGCTGCAATTAAGGAAGGGAAGCTCATCTTCCACATCTTTAATCAGTTTTCATTTTATAAAAACCTTCACTGTCAAAGGAAAAAATACTAACCTGTTTCCAAAGTACTCGCATTACACTTTATACGGATTGGCTGTTAGGAACTGCTTACAAGATGAATATTGTTTCCAATATACTTGCTACACATAAATCTCAATTGGCAGTCATCAATAAATTTATCCAAACAAAGCCTCAGCAAATATAATCGCTAACAATTTAGCATCTTTGTTAATTCATGATATGCGCCTCCAGTTTTCAATACTTATTGGGTCTTTCCCTGACTTTGGGATTGATTTTAATAAACTTCTCATGTTCTCCAATTTATTTTTTAAAAGTTGTGGTGGGTTATCATTTTTACTATTGTATGACCTCAAACGCAGTAGACATGCAAGGCTATATTTTATTTCTGTATGTTATCATTGATTTTCTCATCTAAACCATTTGTTTGAGGGCGGTAAGCCGTGGTCACACTCTGTGTAATGCAGAGCAGGTCACACAGAAAAATGAACAATTTAGGATTCAGGCCTGCAGTATCTTCTCTTGGAAGTCCTGAAGTATAGTATGGATGGATCCATACTATTGAGTACAGATCCATAGCATGGATAATGTATGCTGCTTATACAGCATGTGCACTCATCTCAGTGATGTGGGCAACAGCACAGCACAGTTTCAAAGGAAGTGGTGATGTTGACTTTCACCCACGTGCAGTCGGGCATAGGTTTGGTGTATCCCAAGCGGTCGGTCCTGTCAGCAGAGAGAAGGAGATGCAATCCCACAGCTTGGGTTTAGGCTGAATAGGGGAGCATAAGACTGCTAGATCTTGTCATGAACCTCAGGGAAAAACAGAGTAGGTATCTAGGGGGCGGCGGTGTGGCTTCCTGGCTGCAGCAACCACATATCTATTCCATTCCTTGCTCGATTCCTCCTACAATTTACCGTACTTTTCAACAATACAGTGGAATGCAACAGTTGCAAAACACTGTATGATTGGTAAAAGCTTAATTGCATGTGCAATAGAATATGTAATTATTACCCATTTCTCAGTGTCCCTAATAGTCATCCCTGGCAAGTAATACCTGGCACACAATGCATTCTAAGTTTTAAATATCCCACAATTGGAGTGCTGTGGAATTCCTCAAACAGCAGTGTGTACTCCTGCTTGGTCTTTGCCGCTTTCCTTCTTTCATAGTACGCCATGCCATCTGCAACCATAAATTAACCTGCTTAATTTATATTAGATATTTACCAAATTCAAAGTACTTCTGGCACAAAATGCCGACCTTGTCCCTAAACTGTAACCTTAGTATCTACAAGTATAACACTTGAATAATCTTTCGGTAAATTAGTCTCTTTTGCATTTATGCAGTACAACATTCCTGTATGAAAAATTAACATATATGTATATATAATATATTCCTAATTTATGGGCTGGGATTCTGCTGATTGTGAATGACCTAACATGCGTTATCAGACTCAACCATTCCACCTGTTGACCAAATTATTGTAAGAAAAAAATTCCAAACAAATTTTTTCACTTTAATTTGCATGAAACAATAAATTGAACAATGATTGCAAGCCAGCATTCAGTCATAAACGTCTTTGACAGCTTATAGCTATAAATCCAGTAACTTTAAACACTTACTCAATTTGTAATAGTGTTTTGTGTTTATTTTACTTTGTTTATTCAAAACAAAACTGCACACATCAAGGCTTTAGGGGCCATTTCACACAGAACACGTTTTGCTTTGAAAAACGCGAGATGCGGTCAGTGGATTTGTATTTGTTTATTAACACAAGACGCATGCGCACTAACTGCAAAGCCGCAGAGCTGAATGGACAAGAATGAACGTCCGTCTAGCACATAGCCTACACAGAAAATAAATGTTGGCTATGAACATAATTAACTTTTTAAATATATTCCACGTAAAATGTACTATCTTATGTTAATGTTGATTATGTATGAAGACGAAACCTTATTTTTCTGTTTTTAAAAGAGACTTTATTTATAATTACTTATTTCCATTGGAATATATAAAAAGTAAAAAAGCCCAGAAAATTGGAATAATAAGAGAACTTGATTTATTTTAAGAGGAATGAAGAGACCCCTACTTACACCTTTTTTTCTTTCTTTCTTTCTCCTTTTCTTTCACAAAATGTAAGTTTATTGGTACTTTGGATCTATATTACTGTATATGTGCCTTGCTTAATATTTATTTATTTACATTTATCAGTGCCATTGTATATGCATATTCTGTTCAACATGTTCAATAAAAAACAAAACAAAAAAACTTTTAACCCGGAAGGTTTTGTATCTCGATTTTGAGGCTGGCTTCACATTTTCAGCTATTGAATGTAGTGTTGCCAAGTCCGCTGTTTCCCCCCGGAACGCGATAGTGCTAGTTTTGGCCGTGGTTATCCCTTTTTTTGAGTAGGAACTGGACTGGTTTTGTTACGCAGACCTGGCAACCCTGATTGAATGAACGTACAGGTGACCAAGCTACAGGCATTGTAGGTGAATCAGGTATCGCACATCTAGAAATGAAAACAACTTACTTCCTCATTATTTCTTTGTGCATTATGGTTGGTTTGTCATTCTCTAAATTTGCCAGGCCAACGATACCGGCGATAGCGTATCACTTTGGAACAAAAGGCAGGTACGAGGAAGTGAACCCACATCTATTAGATGACATTTTGTTTGTAAACAAATCACTGATAGCTCCCCCCTCTCCAGATAGCCGTGCCATTCATATGGTTTCGGTTATACGTCACGGGACGCGCTATCCAACCACCAAAAATGTGAAAAAGATCGCGCGATTGTTTGATCTGGTCGTGTCTCACGCATCGGGTTCAGCCTCATGGCTAAACGATATTAAGACATGGAAGATGTGGTACACTGAAGACATGGACGGCAGACTGGTGGAGAAAGGGCGCGATGACCATCGGCATTTGGCTATGAGACTGGCACAGTCGTTCCCCACTTTGATTTCTGAGGATCATCTCCGTGCCAACCGCATTGAGTTCATCACCAGCTCCAAGCATCGCTGTGTTGATAGCGTCGAAGCTTTTCAAGAGGGTCTTCACCAACTCTGGGATGTTCAGGGTAGGCTTAGTGTCCCTTACTTATTAGATGTTTTGTTGGTCGCATCTTAAAGAGAGAGTTCATCCAGAATTTTTTTTTCTCACCCTCATGTCATTCATGACCTGTATGACTTTAGAAGATGTTAAGTTAGTAGCCAAACAGTTTTGGTGACCACTGACTTCCGTTGTATGGACAGAAAATCAATGGGACATATTTCAAAATATCCGCTTTATACAAGTTTCATACAAGTTTAGATCGACATGACTTACTTAATGACCAATAAATCCCGAAGAAATCCAGCAAAATCCTAAATATTTCTTATTAATGTTTACTTCACAGTGCTTATTTTTCTTTACATTTAAATAACACCACAACTTTCTGTTTATTTTCAGATTTAAATTAAAGTTGTAGACATTTTTTTTTTCAGAGATTCAGTGGGGTCAAATATTTTTGAGCCCCACCTTGGTAGTAAACAAAGGCTGAATTTTCAGTTGACTACAGCACTTTTAGGGCTAGTGTATAAAGACACTGAAACAAAATGGGAAATTTCCTCGGTATATTTGCCATACAGTGTTTATTATTATCTTTGTGTACTGTTTAAACAACTGCACCAGGTGGGGTCTACATGTAATCCAGTAAGCTTTATGGTTGAAGTTATGGCCCTTGGTAACTGTTGTTCAAGTAACCACACTTTTTGTTTTATAGATATGGATTACAAACACTATGTGGATGATTCACTCATGAGATTCTTTGATCATTGTGAGAGATTTGTTGAAAGTGTTGAGAAAAACAAAACAGCTTTGAAGGAGGTAGAACGCTTTAAATCTTCAGCAGAAATGGATGCAGTACGGAGGAAAATATCCAATCGCCTTCAGATTCCGTACAATCAATTCACCCCAGGTAATTTTGGTTTTTATATTAATGGACAATTTGTCTGACTGTTCAGCTGTAGTTGCTAAATGTAGATGTGTCAATTACAATAATCCTAAATCTTGATTTAAAATTTGTTGCTAGATATGGCAGAGGCAGCTTTCTTTTTGTGTTCCTATGAGTTTGCCATCAAATCAGAGAACTCCCCCTGGTGTGATCTGCTGGATGAGTCTGACGCTCAAGTACGTATGTCTGGTTGGAAATTAAACACTTCCATTTTCAGTGGATCTAATGAATGGTATTAAGATTCAAATAGTAATTAGATATGTCAGCTCCATTACATACAACTGTTTTTTATTCAGCATTGATTACATCTTTGCTATTGCAGTGATGACAACTACAAAAAAATTGCAGTTTAGGGAATACTCTGAATTTAAGATTACACTTGAGCTCATAAAATAGATTTATTGAGCACAGAGTTCTCCTGAGTTTCTCAACCGCATTAAACTTGGCAACCAAATGTATGTTCTCTTATCCAGTAACATGTTTTTGGCCTCTTGTTAGGTCCTGGAGTACAAAAATGACCTGAAACAGTACTGGAAGAGGGGATATGGACATGACATCAACCGTAAATCCAGCTGCCCTCTCTTTCATGATATTTTCAAGCGTCTTGATAAGGCTGCTAATGACTACAGGTTAGGAGATTGAGATGTGGACTGGTTCCCATCCCATTTGTGGTGTATTTGTCCACTTAAAACACTCCATAGAACATACTGATGTTTGTGTTCATTTGTGTTTTTCCTGTCTCCTGTAATCTAACAGATTTGGAGAGGTAAAAAAGACTGCCAGCATCCAGGTTGGACATGGTGAAACCCTGCTGCCTCTGCTCTCTTTGATGTCCTTCTTTAAGGATGAAAAACCTTTAACTGCAGAGAATTTTTCATTGCAGCACAACCGCACATTCCGCTCCAGTCAGATTGTACCTTATGCTGCAAACTTAGTCTTTGTCCTGTACGAATGCAGTGATGGACTCAGAATACAGTTGTTTCTCAATGAGAAGTTAATAACCTTTCCCAACATGAACCATTCGGCTCCACTGTATGAAACGGTCAGAAAGCATTACTCAAAGCTCCTTAATGGCTGTGATTTTAATAAGGAATGTAATGTGCCTCAGTCAAACCTCAGGAACACTGAACTTTGAGTTAGGTTGTTAAATAGTGGATTACAAGGATCAATTACTGTGCACTTGCAGTGACTGCATCTTTATGTTATATATTTGATTCCACTTTTTTCTTCATGTTGTGGTTGAAGGTTTAATATATTGCTTTATTTATTACTAAATTGCCAGAGGGGGGTGACATTTATGCTTTAAGAATGATTTATGTTTGTTCTTGTTTTATTTGCCAAAGAGAATTATGGTTATACAGTGCCAAATCATTTGTAATTTTGTAATGAAAGCAATTTAACAGAAAACTTGAAAGTTTTTATATTTTATTTTAATAATAACTGCATTTTCTAGTGGGTAGCTCACTGGGTGGGTTTTTATAAAAGTTAAAGACCACATCGGATTGGATCCAATCTTGAAAATGGGTTGTTCAAAAGAAAAAAAAAGAAATCTGAAATCATCTGGATCAAACCTTTGGTATGTGTTGTAAAAATCTTTTTATTAAGATTGGGATACCTTTGATCCAAAAAAATCCCAGCATTTTTTGCAGGATTTTTTCAGGAACCAAATGTAATAAAAGTGTTTATTCAAACATTTATATTTTGCACTTTTTTTTTTAACTGTTACGGCGATAACGCAGACAAAATAAGAGTAGGCTATCTATAAAGCTTTTCAGTACATAAAAGTAAAAAATATATATTTTTGTCCACATAATCACTCAAACAGCTGTTAATATCAAACAAAATAATAGATTTAATTTTAAATGTCATTAGTCACTTTATATTAATTACAATGACATAATCATAAGAGATGAACCAGACATTTTATTGCATGTAGTTTTTTTGTTTGTTTGTTTTTTTTTGTTGTGAATCAGATGAGAGGCTTGACTGTTTGAAAGAAATTGAAAATGGATGCGGATGAATTTTCTGTCTCTTCAAATCAAAACACAAAGTGACCCAACATTGACTATTCTAACTGTAGTTCATCTTTAGCCTTCATTGTGATATGGAGTTCCATTTAGACTACTGGTAACCCGTATTTGATAATCTGAGAAAATTTGTATATGGATCTGAGTGATGTAATGTTAAAGATGGATGGGAAAATGGATTACCTGATTCTCAATAGCAAAACATGGGATTTCCAAACCCGGATAGTTCTGATCCACATTTTTTAAAACTGGGCCCTGGGATTCAAAACATGGAACTGAAAATAAAAAATACAAATAAATCAAAAATAAAGGTTTAACATGATTAACAGGTTTTACACAAATTTGTATAGTTGTTCTGCTCCAGTGCTGCTGTCATTAAAGCAAAAGAGAGACAAATCAAGTACTGAGACATTCTAAAATTGATGTTGATATTGCAATTTTCGCTTAAATTTTTATGCTGATAATGTCATTTGTAAACACAAATATGCAAAATTTTCTTCATGGAGATTCATGAGGGTCTATGAAGCATTTCCAGTGGGGTTGGTAATGTTATTAAAGTTAATGTTTTTAGTTTTTGTCTTTTTAATGGATGGGATTCTGGGTGGGGGGTCTTTGGTTTGCAAAAACGGGTTGTCAGCTCCTGTGTTATGGGAAAAAAAGAACCAAAGATTGCAGCTATGATCATTCAAAAAAAAAATTTCTTCATATATGTATCTTAGTACTTCCGTTTTGTGTCACGCTGCTTGCTGTAAGAGATATGTTGAGAGAAGTTAGTGAGAATCAGAGTCAGTATGCGGTCGTGATTGTGACGTGAGCAGCGCACGCTGATCTGATGGTGGGAGGATTTCAGGAAGAGCGCTGAGTGCTACGTGTCCAATATATCCTGACTTCCACTAACTTTACTTTACTTTTACTCAGTGTTAGTCTCTCAAGGGTCAAGTCTTTAGAAAGCCTCGGCGCGTGTTCGCTTTGTTGCATCATGTCTGGGATGAAAAAGCAAAGAACGGTACGTTTACAGATGTCCGGCTTTTTTCTTGCTTTTGTATCTTTCTCGCTGAACTTTTAAAAGTTGCATCGATGGGAACTACGAAATGTCAACAGACTTTAAAAGATAGCAGAGGTCTTTTGTATTAGTACTAATGACTTTGACTGTTTTTAGAGCATGCATTTATAATTCGTTACATTCACACAAAGTAAGAGTTGCTCGAGTTAACCATCCGTGTAACTTAGGGAACTGCCTACTGGAAAAATGTTGAGTGGCAGCCCGGCGGAACGGATATTTAAAATGTAAATTTGTGGTGATGTGGCAGGATGTTATGATTCAGGTTTATCCTTTTCATCACCTTGTCTAGATTTGGCCATGTGACTTAACTTTATTTGATGATGTGTTTAGAGGTTTTGTTCAGTATAAATTAAACTCACCCATTTTATAATAGAATAACTGTCCTTTTTTTACATGGTAGGATCATAGCATGCATGCCACCATGTTTCATAAAGAGCTTTCTTGTGAACTGCAATATAACCATATAAAACTACACAAATCCCATGTAAGATTAATGTTATTAGTAACTCAGTTCCTTATGAAGCCAGATTTTGCATATCCTCAGTCAAAGAGACACTGTGTACCAGTGGGAATTAACAAACCTCAGGGTTACTTGCATCAAGCTGGGATTTCTTGTGTATCCAAAGAGCCTTGGTGCAGAGAGAGAGAGAGATGGCTCTGCTCCAGCTGGCCACCTCTCCATGGGCTTGCATGAATGGCCTTGTTTGTTTCTTCAGTTCTCTTTCCGAAGCCGCTCCCTCCTCAGTCCTGATGACCCAGTCAGATACATGAGAATATAATCCACAAGAACACAATTGTGTGAATGAAACGGTTCAGAAGAAAAAGATGTGTATTTGTGTTCTTTTGTAAGATGTAATTCTACTCTTCAGTCAGATGTGGCTCTTGGATGGTAATATTACTTTTACATGAAGTTAAAATAAAAGGGACAGTTCACCCAAAAATTAACATTTTATCATCTACTTACCTTCATGTTGTTCCAAACCTGTATGATTTCTTATTCTGTGGAACATAAAAATATTTTGAAACCAAATAAGTTTTGGTGATCGTTGACTTTCATTGTATGGACAAAAATGATCTTCTTTTAGTATCCCTTCAAACACTTTTGTAAATTGTCCCTATAGAAATACTCTGTCGATATCTGTAAGGATGGAAATGATGCTTTAGACTCTGATTGCACTATTTTTTTGTTTTGTACATAGGATCTGCAGAGAGCAACCAATGTTGTGTACCAGGCTCACCATGTGAGCAGAAGCAAGCGTGGCCAAGTGGTTGGGACCAGAGGTGGATTTCGTGGATGTACTGTCTGGCTGACAGGTGGGGATTTCTCCAGTAAAACTTCCGTGAGAAAATTAGATGAAAATTAAGTCATCAATTATTCACCCTCATGTTCAGACCTGAATGACTTCCTTTCTTCTGTGGAATAGAAAAGGAGATGTTAGGCAGATGTTAGACAGTCTGAGTCACCATTTACATAAAATATCACATATTTTCCCCATACAGTTTACTTCAGTGTTTCCTTTTTTCTACAGGGCTGTCTGGTGCTGGAAAGACTACAATTGGATTTGCTCTGGAGGAATATCTAGTTTCTCATGCCATTCCTTGCTACTCGCTCGATGGTGACAATATTCGACATGGCCTAAATAAGAACTTGGGCTTCACGGCCACAGACAGGGAAGAGAACATCCGACGTGTTGCTGAGGTGGCCAAATTGTTCGCTGATGCCGGACTGGTTTGCATCACTAGTTTCATTTCTCCATTTACACAGGTGGGGTGATATTTAATGACATCAGAGGTTATATACATGATGTTTTTCCAACAATTCCTAACTCAGGATGGATTAAGAGGATGATTTTACATGTACTCACAACAGGATCGAAACGACGCCAGGAAGATCCATGAGAGTGCGGGTCTGCCGTTCTTTGAGGTGTTTGTAAATGCCCCACTGGAGGTGTGCGAGAGCAGAGATGTCAAAGGACTTTATAAAAAAGCCCGTGCTGGAGAGATTAAAGGTATTTGTTGGGAAAATAAATCTATAAATGCATTGCTTATAGATGGCCCATCACGTTTATCTTGGGTAGAAGAAAATAGTTAACATTAGAAACACACACTTGACTTATTTTGGACTTTAAGGGATAGTTCACCCAAAAATGAAAATTCTGTCATTAATTACTCGCCTTCATCTCGCTCCAAACCTATAAGACCTTCATTCATCTTCGGAACACAAATTAAGATATTTTTGCTTAAATCTAAGAGCTTTCTGACCTTGCATAGACAGCAACGCAACTGACACGTTAAATGCCCAAAAATGTAGTAAGGACATTGTTAAAATAGTCCATGTGACATCAGTGGTTCAACCATAATGTTATGAAGCTTTGAGAACTTTTTGTGTGGAAAGAAGACAAAAATAACAAAATTGTTGAGAAGTTGTTGAATACAAAGTTATTATTTTTGTTTTCTTTGCGCACAAATAGTATTCTTGTAGCTTCATAACATTCCGGTTGAACCACTGATGTTACTTGGACTATTTTAATGACGTCCTTACTACCTTTTTGGGCCTTGCATGTATCAGTTGCTGTCTATGCAGGGTCAGAGAGCTCTCGGATTTCTTCAGAAATATCTTAATTTGTGTTCTGAAGATGAACAAAAGTCTTGTGGGTTTGGAACAGCAGGAGAGTGAGTAATTAATGACAGATTTTTCATTTTTGCGTGAACTATTCCTTTAAGAATGCAGAGCAGCTATTTGGCAATAATGTCATTTCCATGAATGTATCTAGAAAACTTTTATTTATTTATTTATATATATTTTTTTGCCATGTAGGTTTTACAGGAATAGACTCTGACTATGAGAAACCTGAAGCACCTGAGCTTGTGTTGAAGACTGGAGAGCTCACTGTCAATGACTGCATTCAGCAGCTAGTGGATCTCTTGAAGGAACAGGTGGGTCATTCTTTCATTTCTGGTCATCACATGGATCCTTGTGTTTTGCCAGTTGTCCCTTTCTTTGTGTAAGCTCACAGACTGTCAGTTTTCAGTTGGTAAATGTTGAAATACTGACCAGATGATTCGTTATCACAGGATATTGTGCCCACTGGTGTGACAGAAGAAGTGAATGAGCTCTTTGTTCCTGAAAACAAGCTGGACCTGGTGCTGAGTGATGCCAATATACTCCCCACTTTAACCATCACAGAGGTAATCCAACACACACTTCATGAACACACACATGCCCTGCTGTGTGAATCAACCGCCCTGTATGTTACACCACAGGCATTTCATCACAGTTCAGTTAACAGAAAGCTTTTCACTGTAACCTGGTCTTTGGAAATGGAAATGTACTGCATAATTCAATCCTGCAACAGCAGCTAAAATAACTACTTTAAAAAAAATGAACTGTAGTAAGTCATAGCTGTTATTTTATGGCAAACCTATAATGATGGAACACACTATAATGATGCTGTAGCAAATTTAACACTACACTTAAACCTAAGCTTTTTTTTTTTACACAAGTTCATGCCTATAAGTACTTGCTAGTGTCAAAAAACCCTCTGCAATTGCATCTTTTCCCCGCAGATGCCATTTTTGCGTTCCAGTTGCATTATCCTGTGTACAACGGCCATGTGCTCCTGTTGTTATTTTGTGGCAAACTGTCGGTCTTGTCATGAAGTTCTGTTTGTGTGTTTCTCTCTGGTTCTGTAGCTGGATTTGCAATGGGTACAGGTTCTATCCGAGGGCTGGGCGACTCCACTGAGGGGATTCATGAGGGAGAGGGAATTCCTGCAAGTCTTGCACTTTGGAACTTTGCTTGATGGTTAAGACATTTCTAAACTGTTGGCCCACTAACAGAAACATTACCGCCAAAAATGTTTCATTTTTTTTCTCTATAGTGTTTCTGTGTAATTTCACAGTTAACATAATTTTAAGAAAAATAATTAGGTTTGTACTATCAGATATTACATGTTTTCTAGCTTTTCTATTTTTGGGTAAATAATGCATACTCCAAGCTTTAGAAATAACATAGACTATCATTCAAAAGTTTCTTTCAAAGAGAAATTAATACGTTTATTCAATAATTAAATTGACATTTATATTTTTATTCCAAATAAACACTGTTCCTTTGAGCTTTTTATTCATCAAAGAATCCTGATCATAAAAATATTAAGCAGCACAACTGTTTTCAACATTGAGAATAATAAGAAATGTTTCTTAAGTACCATATCAGCACAGAATGATTTCTGAAAGATCATGTGACCCTGAAGACTAGAGTAATGACTGCTGAAAATTAAGCTTTATCATCCAGCTTTATCAGCTTTACCACTATTTATAATTTATATATAAATTTTTATTTTATAATATATTTAAATTGTAATAATATTTCACAATATAACTGTTTTTATTGTATTTTTGATCAAATTAATGCAGCCTTGGTGAGAATGAGAGACTGCTTTCAAAAATATTACCAATTCTAAACTTTTTAAGGAGTGGATATAATATTAAATATTAATTAATAACAACATAGTAATAATCAATTATATTATAATCAATAAGAATTTTCATTTACATGCATTCAATTAGCAGATTGAGTTATTGTAATAGCATCAAACTTTACATGAAATAATATGATTAATATTGATAATAAAAAGAGTAATTAATAATAGGTAATATTTTATGTTTAGGTGGAGTCATCAACATGTCTGTTCCCATTGTGCTGCCTGTATCCAAAGACGACAAAGAGAGGCTGGACGGTTGCGCCGCTTTTGTCCTGGAGTTCAAAGGTCAAAAGGTGGCAATCATGCGCAACCCTGAGTTTTATGAGCATCGTAAAGAAGAGAGATGTGCCAGGCAGTGGGGGACAACAAGCCCCCAACATCCATACATCAAGGTGAGAAGATGCATCTCTGTGCCATTACTTTTATAACAGTTGTATGTTATACTTGCTAATACAATCAGCTAATGAAATGCCACCTTTTATGCTTTGTACAGATGGTAATGGAGAGTGGTGATTGGCTGGCTGGTGGAGATCTGGAGGTGTTTGAGAGAATTAGGTGGAATGATGGTCTTGACCAGTACCGTCTCACTCCACGAGAGCTTCGACAGAAATTTAAAGAAATGAGAGCAGGTAAAAGTGAAACTGTTACCTAAGATTAATCTTATTATGATGGAACACACTATAATGATGCTGTAGCAAATAAACCTAAACTTTTTTTATACAAGGTCATTCCCATAGGTACCTGCTAGTGTGACAAATCCTTCTGCAATTGCCTTTCCCTTGCAGATGCCATTTTTGCATTCCAGTTGCGTAATCCTGTGCACAACGGCCATGCGCTCCTGATGCAGGACACTAAGCGTCGTCTGCTGGAGCGAGGCTACAAAAAGCCTGTGCTGTTGCTGCACCCTCTGGGTGGCTGGACCAAAGAGGATGATGTACCGCTGGACTGGCGCATGAAGCAGCATGCTGCTGTTCTGGATGAAGGAGTGCTGGATCCAGAAAACACCATTGTGGCCATTTTCCCCTCACCCATGATGTATGCTGGGCCTACAGAGGTCAGACTTTTGTTACTCTAAAAAAAAGAGGCAGTTTAATAAACACAAAACAGTTTCTGTAACCATTTTAGACCTCTTTTTGGTACAAATAATTGAGTCGAACCAATTCTGAATTGCACAAAAAATTATGTCATGTCCTTACAGGTACAGTGGCATTGTCGAGCCAGGATGATCGCAGGGGCCAACTTTTACATTGTAGGACGAGATCCAGCAGGTATGCCCCATCCAGAGACAAAGAAGGACTTGTATGAGCCCACACACGGTGGAAAAGTGCTAACCATGGCACCAGGCCTCACCTCTCTAGAGATTATTCCCTTCAGAGTTGCTGCATACAACAAAGTTAAGAAGGCCATGGACTTCTATGACAAGGAAAGGTATGTAAATGTTTCATTTCACCCCTCGGGACTGCACTAAAATGTTTAGAATGGTTTAAACACAATGAAAATTTGTAATAATGAATATATTTACACATTGAGCCCTCAGATTAATGTAGAATTAAGATAGCTGGATACTTAATATGGCCATTTAAATGGATAAAAAAGGATATTTAATATGGCCATATAAATGGTATAAACTACAAATTCTCTCTCTCTAAAAACCAAAATTATAAACACATAAACCAAAAATTATTCAGACACCAGATACAATTTATTTTTTTACTAGTGGGTGCAGGACACTATGGTTCATTTATGTAAGTGAGGATAGCAAAATAAAGTAAACTGTAACCCCCGGTTTCACAGACAAGGCTTAAGCCTAGTCCCAGACTAAAGTGTAAGTCTGAGCTGTTTTAAATGAAATAAACTTGCACTGGCTGATCTTAAAATATATCAGTGCCTTTGTTTTGTCTCAAGATGCACACCAGTAATGTTTTTTTCTAAGGCATGTTAATAAAAATTACTTAAATTTCCTAATTGAACAATGGCCTAATCCTGGCTTAGTCTAAGCCCTGTCTGTGAAACCGGGCCTGAGAGATTATCCCCAAAAATTCTTCATACAGTGGACTACCAGTAAAATTGATAAGAAATATGGGACCAAAAATTATTCAGACACTTTGATCTGACCATGTTTGGCTTAAGTGTTTTTTTGTTAATTGCTAATGCGGCCTTTTTACACCACAGACTGAACAAAATTAAGCATTGCTTGGTAATTGGTTGACTTAAATTAGTATTATCTAATAGTGTACTTAAATTTAACAGCTGAATAATTTTTGGTTGATTGTAATCCAACAATCTATACCTTTCTATCAAAGTTATCTGACATTATCAAGATGAATTTGTTCTGACACAGTTTAACTCTGAGATCTTGTCATATTTTATTACCACTTTCTAAACTATTGCAGATAAACTGTGATAATGTGAGAAATGTTGAAGGTGTCTGAATAAATTTTGGTTCGACTCTCTACTGTTTGATACTATCTCTCTCTCTCTTTATATCTATATCTGTATCCATCTATAGTTGATGATTAGTA
Organism: Tor tambroides; assembly: GCA_021397915.2. NCBI lineage: Eukaryota > Metazoa > Chordata > Actinopteri > Cypriniformes > Cyprinidae > Tor > Tor tambroides. Next base: position 15,138 of record JAFVLL020022598.1, read on the forward strand.
TGATTTATTGATCATTTAAACTTATAACAATTAATTTTCAAATACACCTAGAAGAATTGTCACAAAAACCTATTATAATGAATTTCACATTTAACTTTAAATAAAGTGTTTATTTAGTGTGAAATAACACCTAAAATATTCCTCTGTCTACTCTGTTTTATTTATTTTGAAGCTAATTTATGCATTATTTTTCATGTAGAATAAGTATTAAAATCACTACACTACATCAATTTGTATAATATTTCACTCATTTTTACAAGAATTGTTCACAGCTCACAGCTGCTTAACCAGGAACTCTTGTTGAAACTGAAGCTCAAGTCAATTGCTTTTTTTGTTTTTCAGACATGGTGAATTTGAGTTCATCTCGGGGACCAAAATGCGGAGCCTTGCCCGCAGCGGGGAGAACCCCCCTGATGGTTTCATGGCCCTAAAAGCGTGGAAAGTCCTAGCTGAGTACTACAGTTCTCTACAGAAGGACCAGTGAACACAAGGCACTGGACTGTATGCAGACATACATACAGTAAAGCTCTATATAATCAATTTCATTAGAACTGATAGAAATAGGTTTATAGAAATATGCATTATATACTACAGTTCTACATTGTAGTAATATTTTAAAAAATTCTTTATTAGACTCATATCTACTACACATTTTTAGATAAATGTGACCCTGGACCACAAAACCAGTCTTAAGTCGCTGGGGTATATTTGTAGCAATAGCCAAAAATACACTGTATGGGTCAAAATTATGGAAAAAATTTTTATGCCAAAAATCATTAGGATATTAAGTAAAGATCATGTTCCATGAAGATATTTAGTAAATTTCTTACCATAAATGTATCAAAA
>JAFVLL020022599.1:0-34995 GCA_021397915.2 Tor tambroides
GTCCAGCTCCGCGCTGCGAGAGCGCCCACAAGAGTCCGCGCTTGCAGAGCGCCCCCAAGTTTCCAAAGTTTCCGTGCTTGCAGAGCGCCCCCAAGAGGCCGCGCTTGCAGAGCGCCCCCAAGTTTCCGAAGTTTCCGCGCTTGCAGAGCGCCCCCAAGAGGCTGCGCTTGCAGAACGCCCCCAAGTTTCCGAAGTTTCAGCGCTTCCAGAGCGCCCCCAAGAGTCCGCGCCTCCAGAGCGCCAGGTAGAGACCCTATTTCCCCCAAATACATTTTTTTTGGGGGGGGGGAGTAGAAGGGCTCCCGCCGTAGAGGCCGAGGTGGGGGCTGAGGCAGCGGTCTCGGAGGCGGACCCGCCATGGCCACCCAAGCTCCCCGCTCCGCCATGTCCGCCCGAGCTCCCCGCTCCGCCATGGCCTCCAGAGTCCCCTGATCCGCCATGGCCTCCAGAGTCCCCTGATCCGCCATGGCTCCCGGAACGGGCGCCGCCCTGGAGGCCGGTAGTCCTGCCTCCTGGTCCCTGGAGGCCTCCAGAGCGCCCACCCCCCCTCCCCGTTGGATGGTGTATGGCGCGAGGACGCGCCTTCCGGAGGGGGGCGTATTGTCAGTCCTGTGTCTTGTATCCCCTCCTCTCGTGCCCATATTTGGAGTTCCTGTTTCGTTCCTCATTCCATGTCATTATTAGTTGATTAGTTCCCAGCCTTGTTTTGTTAATTACCTAGTTTAGTCCCCAGTTTATAAGCCCTGTGTTTCCTTACCTCTGTGTCTGGTCAGACCGTCTTCATGTGCTTCTGTGTGTTCTAAGTCTCCATCGATTTCTGAGTTTTGTTTTAGTAAATAAAGATCTAAGTTTGAAGAAGTTCCTCGCCTCCTCGTCTCCGTGTGCCCCGTGAATGTGACAGATAGTAGATACGTTTTCCTATTCAGTGTGATGATGTTTAATGTCCCTGAAAACCTAGTAGACCAATTTAGCCACTTGTTAGCAATCTTTTTCAAGACAAGTAAAGGCTTTTAAAAAAAATCATGAGGGGTTATTACTTCTGTATTTTATGTCATGGAGTAAAATGTGAAAATACACTGAGCTTGTGTTAACCACAGCCCTTTTTTTCAGGCATTTATTTTAAACCCATTAAAAAAAACAGTGACTTCGGGGTGATGGACCAGAAAGTGCTTAAATAATTACTTATTGGTTTTGGCCTACAAAAATGGATCATCCTTGCAGCACTCTGTACTCTGTTGTGCAAATAGAAAGCAAATATTTTCACATATATTTTCACATATTTAGTACAGTTTTAGCGCAAAGTAGATATTTGGTCACTCAGGTCACTTTTTTTTTCCTGTTTGTCACACTTTAGCTGTTTGTTCGCTGGATGCATGGCAGTTGCATCCAATGCCCTGCACAGCATGTGGATGGTGAAGACAAACCATTCGTCTTCACTTTTTACAGTGAAATATGCCAGCTTCCACAGATAAATGAGCATGCCACAGCCATTTCCCAGACAATGCAGCGTCTCCTTAATGGAATCGGTGCCTACCTCAAAACCTGGATGAGCTATCGCTCTCTCTGGAAACTCGACAAGGCTATTGTCATGGAGAAGTTTGCAGCCAAGAAGCCCTCGTGCATGATGTATGATGAGAAGTTTCAGTTCTATGTCAGGGTCAGCAATGAGGTGGCAAAGCAACCCTTGGTGAAGCATGAACACATAATCAGACTGAACCTGGAGCCACTGGCCCGTGCCGTCCAGGAGAATATGCTTGCACAAATATGGCAACGTCATCGGTGAAATCGTCACCTCAGCTGTGAAGGAGCTCGGCATTGAGAAGGTTAGAAATCTCATTAATAATGAAATTCAACTGCACTTCTTATTATAGCAATAGTGTGAATTTCAACACAAGGGTTAAAGAGATATTTCACCTAACAATTTTGTTATTGTTTACTCGCCCTCATGCCATTCCAATTCCATTTGGAACATAAAAGAAGATATTTGGTATAGAAAGAAATATTTTGGTAACCAAACATTGACTTAATATTCACCCTAGCTTTTTTCTAAATGCAGGTTGTTGAACTTATTGTGAATGATTCCCATGCATTTCATTTTTAAAATTCTTTTGACCATATAATTTTTAACAAAAATAACTCAATCTTCCAGTAAAATGACAGACTTCTTAGTGGCATCAGTGTTGCATTACACAAAAGCAAGTTACCCCTGCCATTACCATTACCATTGTACTATTCACAATCAACCTCATGAGCTAAAGTGTCCAATAACGTGAAGTACAGGGATAAAACAAGTAGAATTTTGCCAGTCATATGAGCTCAAAAAGTTTGTTCAAGTTTGTTCTCTGTGTGTGTTGACCCATTCTATGTACAATAAAATTTAAAAAAGTAATTATTACACAACTTACTATTATTTAAGCTTTCCTCACCCTTACATTAAAATCATTCAAATGAACTGAATTCTGGTGCAAAATTAACAGCTGCACAACAGACCATAAATGAACCAATTATCCTGTTTTTCCTCATCCACAGATGTACGACAACATAACTAGGTGAGGACATGCACAAAACCATCATGGGCCAGTGCAATCAATCAAAATTTCTTATTGAACTTGCTTGTCTCTCTGATTAAAAGAATTTGTGAACATTTTATAATGTGATCTTCTACCTACCCATCAGGGTGGACTGGATGCTTGACTACCAGAGAATGGTGGTGCTGGCAGCAAACCAGGTGTGGTGGACCTGGGAGGTGGAAGACGTCTTCAAAAGGATGAGTCAAGGAGAAAAGCAGGCGTTGAAACAGTATGCAAAGAAAATGCACCAGCAAATCGATGACCTGGTGAGGCGCATCACACAACCCTTAAAGAGGAACGACAGATGGAAAATCAACACTGTCCTCATTATTGATGTCCATGCTAGGGACATTGTGGACACTTTTGTTAGAGATAGGTAAGATACAAAGACTTTACAGTCATGTATATGTCACTTAAAACCTCCAATTGATTGCAGTTTCCTTGCTAACACATACTTTTTCTGTGAGCAGTATCACAGATGCCTGTGAGTTTGAATGGGAGAGTCAGTTGAGATTCTACTGGGTTAAAGAGCCCGATGAGCTGTTTGTGCGGCAGTGCAGTGCTCAGTTTTCCTACGGCTATGAGTACATGGGGCTGAACGGCCGGTTGGTCATTACTCCCCTAACTGACCGTATCTATCTCACACTTACTCAGGTACTCTGGCAATACAGTTTTCTGGCTCTAAATGGCCTGTTTTGGATGTGCATGTCTTATTAATACATGATATCATGCTCTCAGGCCTTGTCTATGTTCCTGGGTGGAGCACCAGCCGGTCCTGCGGGTACGGGGAAAACTGAATCCACTAAAGATTTGGCCAAAGCTTTGGGGCTATTGTATGTGGTCACCAGCTGTGGAGAGGGCATAGACTGCATGGTGAGAGAAGTGCTGCTTTATATTCTTGTGGAAGCAGTGACACATCTTTGTTTTCCAGAATTCTTTGATGAATAGAAAGTTCAAAAGAACAGCATTTATTTAAAATAGAAATCTTTTGTTAAAGTTTAGATATCTTTAATGTCACTTCCCAATCATTTAAATGTGTGTTATTAAATTAGATTTTGATTTCTTACCCCCTAGGCTGTTGGGAAAATCCTCTCTGGTTTAGATCAATGTGAAGCCTGGGGCTGTTTTGATGAGTTCAAACGCATTGACGCCTCAGTGCTGTCAGTCATCTCCTCCCAGATCCAAACCATCCGAAACGCTCTCATGCTGCACCTCAAGAGATTTCATGTGAGTTTATTAATGGAATATTTTTCCAGAGCTACTCTTATAGTCAAATACTGAAAGATAATTGTTGTATTTACTTCAGGCTCTGAGTGTCTTGTGTTTTTATGTCGCTAGTTTGAAGGTCAAGAAATCAGTCTAGATAGCCGTATTGGAATCTTCATCACGATGAACCCTGGTTATGCTGGCCGCACAGAACTTCCTGAGTCAGTGAAAGCTTTATTCAGACCAGTGGTAGTCATTGTGCCAGACCTGCAGCAGATCTGTGAAATCATGCTCTTCTCTGAAGGCTTCCTTATGTCTAAGGTGGGGACTCCTTCTTTGTGAAAATGAGGGCTGAAAATGAAGTAGAAAATTCAGTCATCATTTACTCAACCTCAAGTCACTCAAAACCCATAAGTCTTTTGTTCATCTTCTGAACATAAATGAAGATATTGTAATGAAACCTGAGAGATTTCTGTGACTCCATTGAAAGTACATGCAACCAACACTTACATGCTTCAAAAAGGTTTCATTAAAAATATAAGTCTTATGGCTTTGGAGTGACACAATTTTTAAAAAATCAAAACATGCGTATGAACCTTGAACAATGGTCTTCAGACCTCAGCGGTTTTCACTGTGTGTAAACAGGCAAACAAAAAACTGATTTCGTAAATGATTTACTTGCAGGTTTTGGCAAAGAAGATGACAATGCTGTACAAACTAGCACGGGAGCAGCTGTCTAAACAGTCACACTATGACTTTGGGCTTAGAGCGCTGAAGTCAGTGTTAGTAATGGCAGGGGAGCTGAAGAGAGGTTCAACTGATCTCAGTGAGGTACTGATCTCTAATATATATATATATATATATATATATATATAATACTAAAATAACACTGATTTGTATGCACTTTCCAGCACAATATAAGCATCTAGAAGGAGGTTTGGATAAGCTGAAGGAGGCAAGCGGACAGCTAGCATAGCTCAACACCAAGCTAGCAGAACAAAAAGTGGTGCTGGCAGAGAAGACTTCAGCCTGTGAGATTCTTCTAGAAGAGATCTGCTCCAATACTGCTGTCAGTTAGTACAACATCACATACAAGCACTTCTGATGTAAATCTCTGGGTAATTTATATCAAGTTAAAAATAGATTTTAAACTCTGTTTCTTTCAGCGGAGGAGAAGAAAGCCCTAGCAGAGGAGAAGGCTAAAGAGATAGAGGAACAGAATAAGGTGATAGTGGTGGAGAAGAAGGATGCTGAGAGCTCTCTAGCTGAGGCTCTTCCTGCTTTAGAGGTGGCTCGCCTCGCCCTGCAAGACCTGGACAAATCTGATGTCACAGAAATCAGGTGGCCACTTTTGCTTCTAGACTCTTAACACTAACACAAAGCAAAACTTTCTTGTAATCTTGTAAATCGCATGCAGGACTCTTTTCCACTGTTCAATATAAATATATATATATATATATATATATATATATATGTATATATATATATATTTATTTATTTATTTTATTTTATTTTTTTAAGAATATTTGTAGGAAAAGAAAATTAAGTAACTTTGAATGACAGCAAAGTGCTTTTCTGGTTTATTTGCTGTTTCTTTGCAGGCTGTTGTAGTTACATCTCTGATTTACATGTCGTACTAATTATTCATAAACATTTATCACATAGACTAGTACACTGCCAATTCAAAAGTTTGGGTTGGTATGATTTTTTTTATGTTTTTGAAAGATGTCTCTTATGCTCACTAAGGCTGCATTTATTTGATCAAGCATACAGCGGCAAAATGACAAAAAATACTTTACTGTATTCGACAGATGTTTCTGTTTTAATATATGTTATAATCTTATTTATTCCTTGTGATGGCAAAGTTGAATTTTCAGCAGCCATTGCTCCAGTCGTCAGTGTCATACGATCCTTCAGAAATCATTCCAATGTGCTGATTCAGTGCTCATGAAACATTTCATATTATTATCAGTGTTGAAAACAGTTAATATTTTTGTGGTTATACATTTTTTCAGGATTCTGTAATAAATAGAAATTTCAAAAGAACAGCATTTATTTGAAATCAAATTTTTTGTGACCATGTAAAAGTTGTTACTGTGACTTTTGAGCAATTTGATGCATCCTTGCTTAATAAAAGTAGTAATTTCTTAAAAGATTGTACTGTCGCCAAACTTTTGAGTGGTAGTGTACATACTGATTAATTAAACTAAACACTTGCAGTTTACAGTTTAACAATCATTATTTGAATCCAAAAGGTGTTCGAAAAACTGAAGCTGGCAGAGGAGACAGCCAATGATATTGAGACACTGAGAGACGGCTACCGTCCGGCTGCCAAGCGGGGAGCTGTCTTGTTCTTTGTGCTGGCTGAGATGGCTCTGGTCAACACCATGTACCAGTATTCACTTGCTTCCTTTTTAGAGGTGTTTGACCTCTCACTGTCCAAGTCTATGCCCAACGCTATCCTACCCACTAGACTGAAGAACATCATGGATACACTTACACAGAATGTCTATAACTAAGGCTGTACTGGTGAGGCTGTTAAACTCTAGAAGTTCCAATCACAAATTGAAATTTTAAGAAACATTTTTACTATATAATTAACTACTAAAGAGCATGCCATCTGATTAAGACATTTTCTAGTCCATTAACAATAGCAGCTAGTGATGACAGGAAAAAGTTGAAATGAAATCACTGTTATTTCTTCAATGGATTTAAACCAAACCTCTTTTTGCACTGTTGTTTAGGTCTGTTTGAAAGACACAAACTTCTCTTCTCCTTCAACATGACTATTAAGATTGAGCAGGCTGAGGACCGAGCACCCCAGGGTGAACTAGAGTTCTTCCTCAAAGGTAGAAGTTCCAGAAAGACTTGTCTCCCTCTCTTTCTCTCTCTCTTTTACAATATATAACCAAATCTTCCTTCTTTCTCCAGGTAACCTCTCTTTGGAAAAGAGCAAACGTAAGAAGCTGTGTGACTGGCTGCCTGATCAGGGCTGGGAGGATATAGTGCGCTTTATGGAACTCTTTCCTAATGAATTTGGTACTTTAGCAGACGATATAGAAAAGAATCCTGAGGAATGGAAGAAAGTGAGTGGCGGGGATCATCAAACACATGCCTGATGAACCCACAGTGAGATACTATCACTAATGTAGTCCGACCCATAATGTCTTTCTGCTTTTTGCTGCAGTGGTACGACTTGGATGCTCCAGAGCAGGCTTCTTTCCCCATGAAGTACAAGGACAACCTCACTCCCTTCCAGAAGCTTCTGCTGATGCGCTGCTTCAGGCTGGACCAAGTCTATCGTGCCGTCAGTGATTACGTCACGCTTACCATGGGAGAGAAGTAAGAGGAAACAGAAATTCACTTATGCATAACATCAGCATATTAAAAAACCTCTTAAGACCTCTTAAGATTATATTAGTTATATTTAGAGATATTACTCTTCAGCTCTTGGTCTGTGAACTGCAGTTTGGTTATATTTGTTTGTTATTTTTAATCTAACTTTGTAAAACAACCTTGGGTTTTGGAAAGGCGCTATAAAAATAAAACTTCAGTAAGCACTTTGAAGGGAAAATGAAGACTAAATGGTGGCATGCACTGCACAACTTTTTAAAACTTTTTTTTTTTTTAAACTGGCCTTAATGTTCATATTACAAACATCCAAGCTTTTAATGTCCGACGATCAGAAACAATGGTATTTGTTAGGAGGATATGTGTTAACTTTTTCTCACTTCTTTACTATGTCACTCAGATACGTTCAGCCCCCTGTGATCAGTTTTGAAGCCATCTTTGACCAGAGTTCCCCAAACTCTCCCATTGTGTTTATACTGAGTCCAGGCTCAGAACCAGCCAGTGATCTGATGAAGTTAGCCAAACGCTCTGGCTTTGGGGCCAACAGACTCAAATTTCTTGCCATGGGGCAGGGACAGGAGAAGGTAAATGCACTCCCACAAATACAGGTCTATATGCTACAGATCTATATGTTATAGTTACAGTGGGTAAAATAAGTATTGAGCACATCAACATTTTTCTCAGTAAATATATTTCTAAAGGTGCTGTTGACATGAAATTTTCACCAGATGTCAGTAACAATCCAAATAATTCATACATACAAAGAAAGCAAAACAAATAAGTTCAGAAATGAAGTTCTGTGTAATAAAGTGGAATGACACAGGGAAAAAGTATTGAAGACATGATGAAAGGGAGGTGCAAAAAGGCATGGAAAGCAAGACACCAGCTGAAATCTATCAGTAATTAGAAAGCAATCCTGCCCCTTGTCAGTGGAAATTAATATTAGTTGGTTCAGTCCCGACTGATGGCCTGTAAAAAAAAAGTGTCTCATGACCAACGTGTCACACAAGAAACATTTCATGATGGGCGAAAGCAAAGAGCTTTCCCAAGACCTTCGCAACCTTATTGTTGCAAAACATACTAATGGGATTGGTTACAGAAGGATTTCTATACTTCTGAATGTTCCAGTGAGCACTGTTGGGGCCATAATCCAGAAGTGGAAAGAACATCATTTCACCATAAACCGGCCACGACCAGGTGCTCCTCGCAAGATTTCTGACAGAGGAGTGAAAATAATTATCAGAAGAGCTGTCCAAGAGCCAAGGATCGCTTGTGGAGAGCTTCAGAAAGACCTGGAATTAGCATGAAGACCATTTCAAAGAAAACAATAAGTAATGCACTCAACCGCCGTGGCCTGTATGGAAAAAGCATGTTGAAGCTTGTTTAAAGTTTGCTGCACAACATTTAGACAAGCCTGTGAAATACTGGGAGAATATATTCTGGTCAGATGAGACCAAAATTGAACTCTTTGGATGCCATAATACACACCATGTTTGGAGGTCAAATGGCACTGCACATCACCCCAAAACATCATGGTGTAGCACTGGCAAAATTCATATAATTGAAGGAAGGATGAATGGAAAAATGTACCGAGACATTCTTGATAAAAATCTGTTGCCATCTACCAGGATGATGAAGATGAAATGAGAGTGGACATTTCAGCGAGAGAGTGATCCCAAACACACAGCCAAGGAAACTTTCAAGCTGCTAGAATGGCCCAGCCAATCACCTGACTTGAATCCAATAGAAAATCTATGGAGTTCATAGAAGAGGCCCATGGATCCTTCAAGATTTGAAGACTGTTTGTGTGGAAGAATGGGCCAAAATCACACCTGAGCAATGCATACGACTAGTTTCTCCATACAGAAGGCGTCTTGAAGCTGTCATTACCAGCAAAGGCTTTTGTACGAAGTATTAAATTAATTTCAGTAAGCGTGTTCAATGCTTTTTCCCTGGGTCATTCCATTTTATTACACATAACTTAAATTCTGAACTTATTTGTATTGTTTTCTTTGTATGTATGGATTACTTTAGCACCTTTAGAAATATATTTACTGAGAAAAATGGTGATGTGTTCAATACTTATTTTACCCGCTGTGTATCTGACACCAGCACAGTGCACTGCAGTCATACATTGCATCTTGACCACTGCTAATATGATAACTGGAAATCTGCCCTTGAACTCAATCTGTAAAAAGTACAAATATGACATTTATGTTTCAGGTTACATTGCAACTGTTGGAAACCGCGGTGGCACGGGGCCAGTGGCTGATGCTGCAAAATTGTCACCTGTTAGTGAAATGGCTGAAGGATCTAGAGAAAGCACTGGAAAGAATCACTAAACCCCACCCAGACTTCCGCCTATGGCTCACCACAGAGCCCATTAAAGACTTTTCCATCGGCATCCTACAGAAATCCCTCAAGGTCAGGACACATTTAATGTGTGAACATTTAATGTGTGAATATTCATTTCCATGTTAACTCATTTGTCACCTTCAGGTTGTGACAGAACCTCCAAATGGACTGAAGCTGAACATGAGGGTGACGTATTTTAAGATCCCTCATGATAAGCTGGTGAACTGTCCTCACCCAGCCTTTCGCAGTCTGGTTTATGTGCTGGCCTTCTTCCATGCTGTGGTTCAGGAAAGACGCAAGTATGGCAAGATCGGCTGGAATGTGCCTTATGATTTCAACAAGTCTGACTTCCTGGTAAGTCTGCTCTAACACAGAGCTCCTTGAAATCTTCAGGTAGTTTAAGGTTAGTTTAAGACACTTTTCATTGCTTTTCAGTTATGTTGTTCCATTGTCTCTCAGGTGTGTATGGAAATTTTGGACACCTACCTGACCAAAGCTCACACTCAAGGAGACGCCGTGATACCATGGGGAAGTCTCAGATACCTAATTTGAGAGGTAAAAATCCCATTTATGTTGTATAATGTATAAAATGTATAACGATAAAGAAAAAGGTCATTTATAATGCTACAAATGATTTTATTACAAATAAATGCTGTTCTTTTGAACTTTCTATTGATCAAAGTATCCTAAAAAAGGATCATGGTTTTCACAAAACAATTAAAAAATGAAAAAAATTAAATAAAAATGTTTTCAACTTAAATGTGTCTTGAGCACTAAAACAGCATATTAGAATGATTTCTGAAAGATCACGTGACACTGAAGACTGGAATAATGGCTTCTTCCACCACATTTTAAAATCTATTAAAATAGGAACATTTGTCAAATATACTAAAGAATTTTGTCTTGTTAGTCTCAGGTGATGTATGGCGGCAGGGCTATTGATAGCTTTGATCGTAGGATCCTCACAGTTTACATGGATGAGTATCTGGGCGACTTCATCTTTGACACCTTCCAGCCCTTCCACTTCTTTCACAATAAAGATGTGGACTACAAGATCCTACCAGATGGACTCAAGCAGGTTTATGTTGGTATGCTGCTTCCTACAAACTAGCATCAGAAAGACTCTGGTTTGAATTTGACAGACACTCAAACTCTCCACGTTTTGCAGATGAGATAGAGTCGCTGCCTCTTGCTAACACAGCAGAGGTGTTTGGTTTGCACCCTAATGCTGAGATCGGATACTACACACAGGCTGCCAGAGACATATGGACTCATCTTATTGAGCTACAACCACAGACAAGTACCTGGTTTATATTTCTTTACAGTACTGAAATATGATCATTATGCCTAGATATTAACAATATACAAATTTAAATATACATAGTTAATATATTTGACATATCAGTAAATAACAGTTGTTTTCAAAATGCTATAAATATATTTACTGCCATGTAAAATCTTAAGGTGACTCTGGCGGTGGCAGTAGTAGAGATGAGTACATCAGGCAGGTGGCACGGGACATTCAGAGCAAACTACCCGAAGTGTTTGACATGGACGTGATTCGCAAGAAGTTGGGGCTGGAGATCTCGCCAACCTCTGTAGTGCTGCTACAAGAGCTGGAACGCTTTAACAAACTCACCCTCAGGATGAGTCGTTCTCTGGCTGAACTACAGAGAGTGAGTGACATGAAGAATAAGAGACAAAAAAATCAAAAACTATTCCAGTTTAAAATTAATACAACTATGGTGCATTAAAAATTGGTAGGTTTCACAGCAGACCGTGTGTGTGTTTTCTGTCTAAAGGCCCTGGCTGGGGAGGTTGGAATGAGCAGCGAGTTAGATGAGGTGGCGAGGGCAGATTCCTGTTATCTGGAGGAAACTGGCACCAGATACTCTAAAATCTGTGGGAAACTGGATGATCCACTTCAAGAGACGTCATGAACAGTACAGCTCATGGGTGAGAAAGATCATACCTTATAAAAAACATTATTTTCTTGAAAGACACCCTCTTAGCTTTTTGTTACTTACTAAAATAATAGGACAGTAAGTAACAAAAAATAATTTTGTTAAAATGTACAAGCAAGGACAGGATAGAGCAGTCTATAATAGTGACAGACCAATTAATTGCCCGATGGCTGATACGCTACCATTTTGTTTGGGGTTGGAAAGACTTTTTAATGATTTTTTGTAAATGTCTTATTCTCACCAATGCTGTTATTTGATTAAAAATACAGTAAAACACAGTGAAATATTATTGCAATTTAAAATAACTTGTTAAAATGTCATAAATTTCAGTGTTGGCAAAGCTGAATTTTCAGCATTACTCCAGTCTTGAGTGTCACATGATCCTTTAGAAATCATTCTAATATGCTGATTTGGTGCTCATGAAACATTTCTTAACATTATCAGTATTATATTAATATTAATATTTTTGTGGAAACTGTGATACATTTTTTTCAGGATTCTTTTATAAAAAATTTCAAAAGAACAGCATTTATTTGAAATAGATATTTTGGTAACAATTTGAAAATCACTTTCACTGAATAAAAGTATTAATTTCTTTAAAAAAAAAATAATAATAATATTTGGCTGTATCTCGGCCAAATATTGTCCTATCATAACAAACCATATATCAATGGAAAGCTTATTTATTCAACTTTCAGATGATGTATAAATCAATTATGACTGATTTCGTGGTCCAAGGTCACAAATGGGCTACTAACTAACTAAATACATGTTTTTTCTCATGTTGTTTTTCATCTATGTAGGTGGATGAGGGAGAGCCCTGTGTGATGTGGCTGTCAGGCTTGCATATCCCAGAATCATACCTGACAGCACTGGTCCAGGCCACATGCAGGAAGAACGGCTGGCCTCTGGATCACTCCACTCTTTACACACAGGTTACACACTACAGGAGTGAGGACGAGGTCAAAGAGAGACCAGGACAGGGTGAGAGCACGCAACATCCTGCACATAAAAAATCATCATGAGGACACTATAGGGCGCTTTCACACTAGCACTTTTGGTGCGGACCCGGGTGCGATTGACGTCAGAGTTCGGTTCGTTTGGATGATGTGAACGCTGTCTTCCGACTCGGTGCGCACCCGCGAACCGCACCCGAGTCCGCTTGCAAGGGTGGTCTGGGGTTCGGTTCATGAACCTGTACGGTTCGCTGCTGATGTGAACACACCGTGCCAAACTGGAAGTGAACTGCTATTAATGCCATATTATTTGATAAAAATGTGTTTGTGTGTGTTTACCTACTTTTCTGACGAGCGTTACTGACGCCCGCTGCAAGCAGAGAGCTGCATATCTAATTTCTGTTCGCCTTCAGCGTTCTTTAGAGCATTTGCAGTGCATTTGTAACAGACGTGAAGTGCCGTTATGCACTGAAGCTTTGTAAACAAAACGAACGGTTCAAAAACGTAAAAACATAAAAGCGCAGAGAGCAATCTTACATTTTGCCGCATTCTCCCGCGCCGACGTTACTAAGCAACGGGGTAAACAGCTGCTGGCTTGATGACGCAAACGAACCGCGGTTCGGACCCAAATAAAATAATATGAACGCAGTCCAGCGGGGGCAGGGGGAGGGGGGAGCAATCGAACCCGGGTTCGGACCAGGCAATCGAACCAAGTGTGAAAGCACCCTGAGACTCAAGCACAGGTTAAAAACACGTGCTTTCTTTTCTCTGTTAGGATGTTTTGTATCATGCATGTATCTGGAGGGGGCAGACTGGGACACTGAAAGAGGTTGTCTGGTGCACAGCAAACCCAGAGTTTTAGTGTCTCAACTACCCATTCTCAAAATCATTCCCATTGAAGCACGTCGCCTCAAACTCCTGGCAAGATGATTCTTTTTTTTTTTTAATCATGAAATATTTGTCTGGTAATCTGTAGGTAATGTGTATCTTTGGTTTACTTTGTAGAACACCCTGAGGTTACTCCAGTCTACACCACCTCTATGAGGAGGAACGCTATAGGTATTGGACTGGTGTTTGAGGCTGATCTTTTTTACCACCAAGCACATTTCTCACTGGGTACTGCAGGGAGTATCTCTATGCCTCAATGCTGACTGATAGCCTAACTGCAGGGCTCTCAAGTCTCACGCATTCACCGTGAGACTCACGCATTTCAACCAGTTCACACGCTCTCACGCCACACCTTGTATTTCTCACGCTGAGAAGGGATAACTTGTCCCGCTATACATACAGTTAATAGACGAGGGAATACGGAGGTAAGTTCTCTGCCGAGTTCATAGCTCTCTCGACTCTCGAATTATACAAAGTTAAATGCCACTTACCAGCCAATCAGAAATTAGGATGTTGTTGTTTCCGTTTAAATTACGCGATTCTGCCGCGAGCGCGTTCGTTACTAAGCAACATGGATGCTCGCGCACATGGAGTGTGAGTTGGAAGAGAAGGAACCGATGAATGCTGTAGGTAACCCCTTCATTTATTTTTTTTATTTTTTCGATTTTAAGATTCCTGGACGAAATCACTTGCCTGTGAAAAGATAGTGAGAGCTGATATGTTGGGGAATATAGCCAAATGTTTCAATATAGCCATGCTTTGCAACCAGAAGCTTTAACTTAGCTTTGGCTTCCTGAAAGGAAAGTACTAGAGATGTTATAACAGTTGGTAAATCTGATAAAAGACAGACAAATTCATCCAAAAAAAAAAAAATATTGTTTTACATATTTAAAAAGTATCAAAAATACAATAAATTTGGCCCCAAACATGCCAACTGATTAGCCGTGCTCCATGTACATACTGTACACACACAGTAGGATTATAGAACTTGTCCTGAGCATATATGTCAAGCTGTGTGTGTGTGTGTGAGAGAGAGAGAGAGAGAGAGAGAGAGAGAGAGAGAGAGAGAGAGAGAACACATTTCAGCTTATGTTGTTGTTTTTTTGTTTTTTTTTCTTTCTGTTGTGTTTGTTGCACATTTTGATGCCTTGATGACAGGGGTAGAGGGCTCCCATATAAAGCACTGTGGCTTCCCCAAATTCAAATGCAGATGCAGTGTGTTTTCCATGGTGGGTTTGAACAAAACCAAAACTAGGAACAGTTTGACTCTGGATGGAACACTATTATCTATCATGACAGTGCTTTATGTGGGAGTCCTCTACCCCTGTCATCAGGCATCAAAATGTGCAACAAACATTTACAACAGAAAAAAAGAAACATAAGCTGAAATGTGTACTCTCTGTCTGTCTGTCTGTCTCTCTCTCTCTCTCTCTCTCTCTCTCTCTCTCTCTCTCTCACACACACACACACACACAGACAGACAGACAGACAGACACAGCTTGGCATATATGCTCAGGGTAAGTACTGTAATCCTACTGTATATGTGTATAGTATGTACTTTGAGTACTGCTGTTCAGTTGGCTCGTTCAGTTGGCTCGTTTCTTTTTAGTTTTGATACATTTGTATTTTTAAATATATAAATCTTTTTATTTTATTAGAATGAATTTTTCTTTCATCAGATTTACCAGATGTTATAACTTCTGTTTGTGCTGGTCAGTTATGAACAATAGGTAAAATTGAACTGCTAGCAAAAACTCGGGTGCTGCAAATATTTGAGTTGCTCCTCCCCTTTGACTTGCTCCTCCCCTTTGAGTGACTCCTCCCCTTTGCGTGGCCCCTCCCCTAATCTCAATCCAAATTTTCGCTATAACTTGAGAGCTCTGTAACTGTGATAATATGAAATTATTTTTGAGAGGTTTTTAAACTTTAATAGCTTTAAAATGATTAATAAGGTAAGAAAATAATAGAATGCTTTGTTTGTGACCAATGATTTTATTACAGTTTCAAAAGACCTGTGTTGTTGCTGTTGAGGTGGTTCGTTTCATCACTAGGTGGCAGCACACCAATTTTTGCTGCTAGGACCTGTTGCTTTCAGTCTCTGAGAAAAGATACCAAGTTTTGTCTACTTTGTTTGCACATAAAATGTTAAATAGTAATCACTTTTTTTATTTAATGACATTTCCTATGATTTGCTAATGAGTAAAAAAAAAAAAATCTCAAAATATTAGATGAATTTGGTCAAAGACAAAAAAGAAAATCACAATTTATTATAAAACCTTCCAAAAAATTATTGACAGCCCAGTCTGTTTTCCAGAGTAACTCTTTTCATGTAGGTACTTTGAACCAGTGTTGTTATTGTTAACTAAAACTAAAATTATTAAAATAATTTCTGTTAATTGAAACGAGATGAAATAAAATAAAATATAAATATTAGATGAAAAATATGTTCTTCCAAAAACTAAACTTATTTCAGCTCATTTCTAATTTTCTTTCAAGTCGAAGCACTAAAAATACTAAAATTAAAATATGAAGTTAAATAGAAATATTTTAAAAAAATATATATATAAAAAATAATCCAGTAAAAAACGACAAAGCAATTAACTAAATAACTAAAACCTAAAAAAAAATATTAGAATGCAAACTAAAAATATTAAAAAATAAAAACTAATTCAAAATATTAATCAATTAGTATTGCTAAAGTAACACTGCTCTGAATTTGGAAATGCTCATTAATGCAGAATGTTTTATGCAGCTAGTTCAGCAGAGATTGTCCCATCTAACTTATGGAAAGTTAAATCATTTAATGCTTTAGAAATAATATTTCTTCATGTTTCTTGTACTTGCAGAATGCTTCCTCAGCTTCCACTGGGGTGCGCTCTGGTCACATATGCCTCATCAAAGTGAGTGCCAACAAACACTCACTTAAGATTACGTAGCTCCAGGTCAAACTATATAAATGAAACTATATATGCACCTCTCAAACTCACATGACCAAATCAATACTAGATGAGGAACACTGACAATCATTTAGGTTTTATACTTACCATTAACAAAAGTGGCCTCACATTTAATAAACTCAAAACCACGTTTATTGGTGCAAGATGGTGTAGTTACAGCATCAAACAACAAACAGCCAAACCTTATCTTCATGGTCTTAATCCCCTCTTATTATCACATATATATGATACTGAGAGCATAAACTCTCTAAGCGGCCTTATCTAGCCACACTGCACTATCTAGTGACAACATCAGACAGCATCAGGTGTGGAAGCTTTAGACAGGTGAGATTTTTTTTTTCTAATGCATTAATCAGATATATCCTCAGGCTGTTCTCGTGCTTCCTGAACCCAGCACTGCATCAGACAGGAGGACTGCATCATCATGTTAAGTTTAAGGAACAGGAGCTCACTTTCGGGGAGGTGAACAGTTTTGCTGATGTGACTTACACTGAATTAAATAAGCAGAACTATACTAATTTTATTCAGCAGATTTTGATGAGACATTCAGCGATGCGGCTTGCTGTATTCCATCAAACTGTGATAGCTTGTGCCACAAGCATTAAACTTTAATGGAAACAATTCACAGGAGTGTTTTGGGGGCAAATGAACGCTTGCCCTGTTCTGTTTGTGTTATTAGTGGGTACACGTGATGAAATACTCATGAAAGGCTAGAAACTTCTCTGGTTCTGGCAATGTTTTCTCAGGATATGAACAAATGTACTTCCAGTAACATTAATGGAACACCTGTTAGCAAAAAAAAAAAAATATTTATAGCCCACATTGTTCATAGAACATTTTTTGTTCAAAAACATTTCAGTTGGATGTTCATCTAACACCTTTTAAATGTTATTATTTTTTTCAGGAGAACATTCAAATCTAACGTTCCTGAAAAAAAACAACATTTTTTTAAACATTTAAAAACTGGATGTTTAAAACATGTAGAACATTCAGAAATAACGTTTTCAACTATTAATGGGAACATTATCAAAACATTCTTGAAACATATTGGTCACACTTTAGAGTCCAATTCTTGCTATTAACAAGCCATTAACTATGACATTTGCCTCAATAAACTCCTAATTTGCTGTTTATTAATAGTTAGTAAGTAGTAGTTGTTAAATTTAGGAATTGGGTAGGATTATGGATGTAGAATATGGTCATGCAGAATATGCATGTTATAAGCACTAATAAACAGCCAATATGTTAATAATAGGCATGCTAATAAACAACTATTTAATAGTGAGAATTGGTCCCTTTACTAAAGTGTCACCACATATTTTTGTTAACTATGTTAGTATGATTCTATGAACATATCTAATAGGATATGGTTACATGTGGGAAAGTGCTATACTAGTATGCTAAGATCAGTAATATTGCTAATAACAATGCTAGTTAAGGTCTGTGCTCAAAGTCTGCTTTTATGGCTTTTGTATGTGCATCTAAGAAAAGATGATCTAGTTTCTAAATCTTCAGACAGCAGGAACAGATACCAGACTTGTATGTCCCTTCCAGTTCAAAATCCCTGTTCCAGCACACTTAGTTCTCATGGCTGGTTTGGGATCTAATGGGTGATGTAATTGCTTAGAGGTTGCAGTTACTGCCCTGCTTTCCCTGTCATCACTAATACTGTAAGTGTTGTGATATATACAATGCTAGTGGAATGTGCACTGATTATCCTCACTATTTATTTATGCAAGCTACTGTGTATACCTCAGACGTTTAGGGTTGGTAAAAATTTTTAATATTTTTGAAGGAAGCCTTTTATGCTTTCTAAAATGTATTTGAACAAAAATACTGTAAAACAGTCAAATTACTCCAGTCTTGAGTGTCACATGATCCTTCAGGAATTATTCTAATATGTTGATTTGGTGTGCAAGAAACATTTCTTGCTTTTATCAGTGTTGAAAACAGTCATGCTGAATATTTTTGTGCAAACAGCATTTATGAATTGGCAATATTTTGTAACATTTCTAAATGTCTGTACTGTCATTTTCAATCAATTCAATGCATCCTTGCTGAATAGCATTAACAAGTTTTAATTTCTATAATTATTGACTCCAAACTTTTTCATAATTTCTTAATTATGCAGTCTGAAATATAATTCAGCTTTCAGCAGCTGTGGTTCACTCGATTGGTGCTTCAGTGGTGATTGCATCGACTCTGAGAAGCCAGAATGACATAGATCTCACCTACTATGGAGACTCTTTGTCTGGGTGGTGGCTGCTATGGAAACACTGGCAGAAAGAGTGAAGGTTAGAGAAATACTGATAGCTGAATATGGAATTAATAATGCAGGGTTATGCAAGGCCAAGTCTTACTTTCAAGCTTTGAGTGACACTGACCTGTGATATTTATACATATCTTTACTGATTATAGGTGTAGATACAAAAAACGTTATGTAGATTGATTAACGATCATTAAAATTTGAGATAGCTTGGCTTCAAAACAAGCTTTATAAATCAAGTGGTATAAATAAATCCTGGCTGTAAGCATATCATTTTTGTTTCTGCATAATCACCTCTCAGACATGCTCCCCTGAGGCCATAAGATGATTAAGGTTTTGCACGGAATTATAAATGAGACAGGTGGATATGTGCTCTTTTTTGACTCTAGGTCTGAAGATTGATATTGGTATGATTTATGCATCTTAAAAGTCAGCCACTACTGTGAGTATAAAAGGTCACAATTGGCCCATTGGAGTTTGGCAAATTTGATTAGATTGCTGTGAGTGTCCTTTCATCTTCTCATCATTGCTTCTGGTTTTCTTGGCTTTCAGCCGTATAAATGGCCTTTCTGTGCTGACTAGGAAACTGGCTACCTACATGGAAAGACTTTGTTTGTTGTATGCTACTACAACCAACATCATGATGAATCCCACAAAAACAGGAGAACCGTGAGAGTTCATGTCTTAAAAAATAGTTTTTTTATATTTTCCTCTTTATTGGTACCCCCAAATCGATTCTGATTTGATTCTTCAATTCATCTATTTACAGTATATATTTCAGGTACCATAATAGGCCTATGTTTTCCATTCATTAAAAAACAACTGGCTTTAAGGTGACCAGATTTCTGAAATGAAGTTCCCTGTCGATATTGTCACTCGTACTGCATCGTAAGACGCTGTATGGGAAAAACTCTTTTTTTCCTCTTCCACTGAAGCCTTTTCAATCACGCAGTGAAACTGCACGTCCATTGGTTCGTGCAGTGCTATAAAATCGAACCAATGGCTCGGCGGCGGCGATGAGCAAGCCTATGGCTATGCAGCCCGCCAGAATGGGCGGGGCCTCTGGCTATATAAGCGGCCGCTTCTCCGTCGCACCTCAGATTTCTTCTCTTCGGCGACGATCTTTCTTGCTGATTCTTCGCTGACGCCGAGATTCGCCGTTGAAACGCCTCAGCAGCCGGATTGGATCTCTTGCAGCGCGCAGCTCCAGGTCTGTATCCCCTGCCGCCATCCGGCGACGATCTAAAAGAGCCTCACAAAAGAGCAAATTCTCGCGGCGTTGTTTCAAATGCGCACCGTCATTGTAAGACGTGCCAGGGTTCCCCTGCACGCTGATGTGGTCACGCTGGTGCGTATGTGTGGGGAAATCACGCTGATGCTGCACTCAGCGGGGGAACATTCACTCTCCACTGCTGAGTTCAACCGCCTCTGCGCTGTGGATGGCTGCTGCAGAAAGTGACTCAGCCCTGAGCTGTACGTCTTTATGCTCCAGGGACCTGTGAGGAAAAGACTGTGGAGCCGAAGGTGCAGACGCCCGGAGGAACGCGGCAGGCTCCCGTCGGCTCAGTGCCCGCGTGCCTGCGCCGTCACCGCAGAGGAGGGGTCCCGCGGTCCTCTTCACCCAGGCCTGATCAGCGTCCTCCCTGGCTGTGGCATAGTCTCGTTTGTGCAAGTGACGGCAGACGTGGACAGCCTTTCCCTGCTGGGCGGCCCGGACGGAGGTGCTCCCGGGCTCGGTGACCCGCCCTCTTGCCGCCGTCCTCTTCATGCAGCGCCAGACCTAGAACGGACGACGAGCTCGTCTGTGTGATGTCAAAGGCTGTCGGTGAGCTCGGGCTCAAGTGGTCTCCGCCTCAAGAGCTGTCTCACAGCAGGCTGGACGAGTGGTTTCTTCCGGGGCGCCAGCAAGCCCCCCGCCAATGCTCGTCCTCCTTCTTCCCAGAAGTCCACGACGAGCACACTAAATCGTGGCGCGCCCCCTACTCGTCTCGCATCAGACCTTCTGCTTCCTCCGCCCTCACCTCTGTTGACGGCGCCGAAGAGAAAGGATACGAGCACCTGCCCCCTCTGGATGAGTCCGTGGCCACGCATCTCTGCCCGCCCACAGCGATCGGATGGAAGGCGAGGGCGAACCATCCGTCCAAGCCGTGCAGAGCCACGTCTGCACTCGCTGGACGCGCCTACTCGGCGGCTGGACAAGCGGCTTCGGCGCTGCACTCGATGGCGGTTCTACAGGTCTTTCAGGCCAAGATGCTCGCCAGCGAGGAGGCCGGTCTCGATGCGGCTTCGCTCAGGGACCTGAGGAGCGCAACGGACCTGGCTCTGCGCGCCACCAAGGCCACCGCCCAGGCCATCGGGCGGTCGATGTCCAGCCTGGTGATGTTGGAACGCCATCTGTGGCTCACCTTGACAGAGATGAAGGAGGCGGATAAGGTCAACAACCTGTTCGGGCCGGCTGTGGAGGGCTTTGCAGAGCGATTTACGGAGGCTCAGAAGTCGTCTCAGACGATGCGACACTTCCTCTCGAAACGCTCCAGTTCCTCTGCTGCTGTTAGTCGCCCCAAGTCTGCACCGACTCAGCAGCCCGCCAGTCAAGCGTCAGCCACTCCCGAACCCCGGCCCCCTAAGGTTCGGCAGGAGAGAGGACGTTCCCGCTCGGCGAAGCGTTACACCTTCCCGAAGCGCCAAGGACCCCGGCCCAAGATTGCCCTGGATCCGGCGCCTCAGAAGTCCTCCTGAACAACCAGGCAGAAAGAGGAGGGGCCCGAGTCTCGCTACTGACCACCCATAAACAGCCTCTAATGTGGCCTCTTGTCACCCCGCTCAGCACTGGGTACAGAGGGAAGTGTGTTATTGGTTCCCCACAGGCACACTCTAGCGCCCGGGCGTCCGACCACTGTGATAGCGGAGAAAATAAAACACAAACATTTTCAAAAAGAGAGCAAATATCCTCTTCTGCCTACCATAAGCATTCTGCCCTTATGCAGCCAGTCTTTAGAGCCTATTCAACCTCTTGCCACATGGGCCGAGGCCTGGCAGGCCATCCCCGGTGTGTCAGAGTGGATAATAGCTATGATAAGACGAGGTTATTCACTGCAACCCGCTTAAAGACCACCGTGCTTCCGCGGTGTGGTCGGCACCACAGTGCGCAGAAAGGAAGCTCAAGTCCTGCGTGCAGAGGTGATGAATTTGCTGGTAAAGGGAGCCATGGAAATTGTTCCTCCAGCCCAGGGCGAGTCAGGCTTCTACAGCCGCTACTTTCTCGTCCCCAAAAAAGATGGAGGCCTGCAACCTATTCTAGATCTCAGACTCCTGAATCATGCCCTGGTAAAAAGGTCGTTCAGGATGATCACATTGAAACAGATCCTCTCACAAATATGCCCAGGGGACTGGTTCATGTCACTGGATCTGAAAGACACATACTTTCACATCCAGGTAGCCCCCCATCACAGACGATTCTTGAGAATCGCATTCGAAGGGGTGGCATATCAATACAAGCTCCGCCCGTTTGGGCTGTCCCTGGCTCCCCGCACTTTTACGGGATGCATGGATGTGGCTCTCTCCCCTCTGCGACAGATGGGAATCCGCATTCTCAACTACCTCCACGACTGGCTCATTCTGGCCCAGTCAGAGGCAGTATCAATATTGCACCAGACCCTCATCCTCAGCCACTTAGATTGCCTGGGGCTCAAGGTCAACTTTGCCAAGAGCATACTGTCACCCAGCCAGCGAGTGTCGTTCCTGGGGACAGTTATCGACTCAGTGCAGATGACAGCAACTGTCTCAGCGGAATGAGCCATGACTATTCAGCGCCGTGCGGCCTCCTTCAAGGAAGGGACCGTCCACCCACTCAAGGCTTTCCAGAAAATGCTGGGCCTTATGGCAGCAGCTCTGCCAGTACTTCAGTGCTTCACGTGCGGCCCATCCAGTACTGGCTGAAGCAGAGGGTTCCATCTGTGGTTTGGCGTCACGGTCGCCATCGCATCACGGTGAATCGGGCCTGTGTATCAGCCCTGACCCGTTGGAAGGACCTCTGGCTGAAGCAGGTGTGCGATCTTAGACACGGCGCACAGAAGGAAGGTTGTCACGACAGACGCTTCCAACAAAGGTTGGGGAGCACTGTGCGAGGGCAAACCGACCTTCGGTCTTTGGTCCGAAGAGGAGTCGGGTCTGCACATCAACTGCCTAGAAATGCTAGCAGTGTGCCGTGCCTGTCATTTCTTCCTACTGGACATAAGGGGACACCATGTGCTAATACGCTCAGACAGCAGGTCCGTGGTGTCATACATAAATCACCAGGGCGGCCTCGTCTCGAAGCGCCTCTGCACGCTGGCGAAAGGCCTTCTTGTTTGGGCTCAGACCAATCTGCGCTCACTGAAGGCGACGCATGTGCCGGGCAAAATGAACCAAGGAGCGGACATGTTGTCAAGGAACAACGTCTCCTCAGAAGAGTGGACGCTCCACCCGCTCGCGGTTCAGAGAATCTGGGAAGTCTTTGGCAGAGCTCAAGTAGACCTCTTTGCCTCCGAAGACAACTCTCATTGCCCAATTTATTTCACAAAGAGCACGGATGCCCTGGCCCACGAGTGGCCCAGTCTTCCGCTCTATGCGTTCCCTCCAATCGCTCTGCTGCCGCAGGTACTCAGGCGAGTCAGGGAACAACAGCACAGGCTTCTTCTAATAGCCCCCCTCTGGAGGAACCAACCGTGGGTGTCGGAGTTATTCCAGCTGCTCGAAGCGGCCCCGTGGCCCATTCCCTGAGATGGGACCACCTCTCTCAAGCGATCGGCACGCTGTGGCATCCACGGCCCGAGTTATGGGCCCTGCATGTGTGGCCGCTCAACGGGAGCCTTTCAACCTCCCAGAGCGTGTCCTAAACACTATGTCAGAAGCTAGAGCCCCGTCTACCAGACGCCTCTATGCTCTGAAATGGTCTATTTTCTCGGCTTGGTGCCAAGACCGCGACTTCGATCCGGTTACCTCTGATGTATCAGTGGTTCTTTCGTTCCTGCAGGAAATGCTGGATAAACAGCGTTCCTCATCCACCATCAAGGTTTACTCAGCAGCCATAGCGGCTTACCATGCCCCTATTGCTGGCCGATCGGTGGGCAGACATAGTGCGGTGGTCCAGTTTATACGAGGCGCCAGGAGAATTAACCCCCTGCGTCCTTGTACAGTTCCACCTTGGGACTTACCAACCGTACTAAGGGCCTTGAAGGGCCGGGCCGGGCCCCCCCCGTTTGAACCATTGCAATCCGCAAGCCTCATATCACTCTCGTTTAAAACTTCCCTGCTGTTAGCACTGGCGTCGGTTAAGCGAGTAGGGGACCTACAGGCCCTTTCCATCAACCCTGCTTGCCTGGAATTCGGGCCTAACGACTCCAAGGTCGTCCTGAAACCAAGGCTGGGTTATGTACCTAAGGTGCTCTCCACTCCGTTCAGAGCCCAGGTCATAGCCTTTTTCGCGTTTTCCCCTTCAACGGGTGACCACGAATTGTCCCTGCTCTGCCCCGTCAGGGCCCTGAGGGTATACATCGAACATTCTGCCTCATACAGGAGATCAGAACAATCTCTTGTCAGCTTCGGTAACCGCGCTAAAGGTCGCCCTGTTATGAAGCAAAGAATTTTCCAGGTGGTTAGTGGATACTGTCACCCTAGCACACTCCTCCTTGGGCTTGCAGTGCCCCATTGGAGTCAGAGCCCATTCCAACAGAGGCATTGTCTCCTCCTGGGCATGGTCCAGGGGGGTGTCCATTTCGGAAATTTGTGAGGCGGCCGGCTGGTCCTCGCCGTTTGTAAGGTTTTACAACCTGGACATCCCTGCCTTGCAGGCCAGAGTCCTTTCTGCTTAGTTCGCCACCTCCGGCTAGCTAACTGGTCTTATGGGTTCACTTGACCAACATTGTTCAAGTCCCTCCCTCACTTGGGCATTCCATATTATATGGACACCAGGTGTCAAATATACGAGACGACACCCAGGCCACGGAAGACCCTGATGGCTTAGCCTGTGCTTGGTGTACTTTATTAACTCCCCTGGGTCTTACTCCCACGTGAGTCATGGGTTTGAGTCGTTCCCCGTCGTAGCACGGCGTGATTGTACTGGTTCCCATACAAGTGTCTTACAGACGCAGTACGAGTGGAATATCGAAAGGTAACGTACTCAGTTACTATCGTAACCTTGGTTCCCTGAGATATGGGAACGAGTACTGCGTTCCTGGCCGTGCTATGAGCTGCACGCCTCAGTCGCTTCATTCAAAGAAATCTGAGATGCGGCGCTTATATAGCCAGAGGCCCCGCCATTCTGGCGGGGCTGCGTATAGGCTTGCTCATCGCCGCCGCCGAGCCATTGGTTCGATTTTATAGCACTGCACAAACCAATGGACGTGCAGTTTCACTGCGTGATTGAAAAGGCTTCAGTGGAAGAGGAAAAAAGAGTTTTTCCCATACAGCGTCTTACGACGCAGTACTCGTTCCCATATCTCAGGGAACCGAGGTTACGAAAGTAACCGAGTACGTTTTGTACCAATCCTACACAATTTTGTATGTGAGGTACAATCAATTTTAGTAACATACAACTTCTTACCCTTCTTCAGAGCCCATGGCAAAGACTTAATTCTCTTATTATATTTCTCACAGGTGGTGACCTGTCCCAATGCTTCTTTCAGTGACCTGACCAAAATAGTGTCCAGAATTAGAGCCAGTGAAGCAGGCTGTCATGGAAGGTGAGGAATGAGCACCGTATTTAGCATACACCCACATTCACATTTATTCCTGATCTTCATTCACCTTTTCACCTGGAAGTTGTGAGGTTCTGAGGTTGTTGTCTGCAAATGCCTATGTATTTAACCATATTCTGATTCATGTAGTTTTCCCCCTTGTTACTGCATTCTGTCTTTGACTTTAGTCACAATAATAAAGTTAAAAAAAAACACATGGCACCAATGTTTTATTTTGCTATCACAAAAAGCACGAAAACTGGATTTCTGGATGTAAGTCCTTCATTGCATTAGGCCTACAGTAAGTTTCATTGTGTGATTAAAAAAGTTTTGCCTCTTAGTTGTATATATACATATATGTATATATATATATGTATATATAAGCATTACACAACCAAACTGCCAACTGCATCTCTTTGGAGAATGTGAAACACTGTTGGTAATATAATCCTTTAAAAAACTGGCAGTATTATTCTTAAGTTGCCACAGTAACTTTTCATCAGGTGTCACCATGAAATTGCAATTAAGCAGCAATGAACACTGTGAGAAGTAACTTTACATGATATTTAGATTATGATGCCCTACACAGGGTCAATTACAGGTCTCTATATTGCTGTTCAGCGTTTATGTTAGTAATATCTCTGATGTTTGTCAAATGTCTGCTGATGATGCTGTTATTCACAAAGATGCAAAAATATCTAGCTGACTGCGTACATACTGGTACATCAGCAAAAATTGAATATTTCAAACTTAATGCCAAGAAAACTCTACAAGTTTTTTTTTCTTCTTTTTACTACAAGGACAAATTTTGAAACCTGAAGTTCTAAAAAGGAAAACCTTTAGTTATCTAGGAAACAGCTGATATTTAATTCACACTTTTACAGTATTTGTTAACTTATGTTTATTCAAGTGAACATAATCAAAATAATAGTTATTAAAGTAAATAAGTAATTATTGCACAATTTCACTTTTTACAGTGCAACTAATTTATATTCATTCATATGAATTATTATTATTTATTATTAAACTTACATGTTAACAACTGTGAACTTTGAATTGATCTGCTTGACAAATAGTCACACAGACAAATGACCAGTCTTTTACCAATTAAAACAAATTTTGTAATCAATCTCTGAAAGGTCAAAACAGTAGATAAACCATTGTGAATTCTTGGCTGTGTATAATCTTTTAAATGAGGAACACTTTATGAAAATTATAGATGCACTGCTTTTTGAAATCCTTGTTCTTGTTCCTCTTACTTGTAGAATTGTGCGTAGAACTACAATACAAAAATCTAAGTGCTTATACAAGAGATTATTGCATAATACCATTAAGAAAATGTGCTCTGACTCAATCAGCCTCTCTTTTTTCAGATGTGAAGAATATGTGGAATGAAATGTACTTTAAATGTGTTTGTACAATGCAGTAAAGCATAATGGAAACATTAGAAGTTTCATGTAAATTAAATATGCCAAAGCATCAGAGATAGCATGTGAATACAAAACAGCTCAATATGGCTAATTAAGGAGAATGGGGAAAAAATGGATCTGAAATGTCTGCCTGATAATTATGAAGAGCAATAAGAACAGATAAAGAAAGTATAAACAAAATTGTGATGCTTTAGTTTTCTTTACTCAAAATTCAGCACCACAGAAAGTCCAGGCAGGCTGAGTTGATTTTCAGGACCTTGGACAAGACCCCAAAGTAGAAAATGTGTGCTTTCAATTAGTTTTTTATTTTATTTATTTCTTAGGGAATAAGAAAAATTGGCCTAATAATATATGATTTTGTATAATATGATAATTGTCATTTTGTTCTGTTTTCATGAGGACTTCAGTAATCACTGCAGTAGTAATTTTACTCTTTTGGTGTGTGTTCATGTGTGTGTGTGTTCCAGACAGAGCAGCAGCTGGAGAATTACGTGGAGAAAATGGATATCAAGGACACAAAGACAGAGAAAATCCAAAATACTTACCTCAGAATGTGAGACCATCTGCACTTAAATAAACCAAGAAGCCTCTCTTTATGACTGCAACACTTCTTGGGACATTTTATAATGACTTTACTTTCTTTCTTTCTTTCATATCATATCATTCTTGAATTGTGCAATGAATCAGTGTTTGAAAGATTCAGATAATTACTGATAACTTGTTTGTTGCTGAATGAATCAGTGTTTTAAACAAACTGGTTGGCTGAATGATTCACTGACTTACTCACTAAAAATGATCTGTTTGGAAGTTTGTATGGAAGACATTCAAAGTTATATAAGCAAATATAACCACAATAGAGAAACAGTTTTATTTGAATCCCCATTGATGTAGATACAGTGATTCTTTTATATTTCTGAGTTATTTAATGTTTCTATTTGGCATGAGTGACTGGTTCTTTATTGGCCTGATGTCACATCCTCTAAAATCTGCCTCACATCACTTTGAAATATGCCCCATGGCTGAGTCTTTGAAATCTTCAAGATTAACTACCTTCTGGCAACATATTCAAAGTCACAGCCCAGAGCTCCACTTAAAGTCATAATCTAATCAGATACGAGACCCTGGCTATCTCACAAAAGCCTTTTAACAGAGAGAATAACAGTTCAGCAGTTATGCTGAATTGAGGAGAGAAGTTATGGGTCTAGTTGGTATAACGGGACAGTTTAAATAATGCCTCTAAAGACATCATTTGCTGTAGTTCAGGGCGATGGTTTATAGCCCTTTTAAACCTTGCAGGATGATGAAACTAAAGCTGGATAAGGTCTCAGAAATCTGTGTGTGGACTGGAAAGTTGAAGGTTTTGAAAGAATAGTTGGAGTTGGCACAATTACAGCCAAACTGCAGCCAATGAAACGAGAGGCTGGAGAATCTTTACTGTGAGCCGTCTGGCAATGAAAGTGTAGAGATTTGAAAGGCAAATAAATCTGTTGCACACATCAGATTTGTTGGTAGAGATTTGTGGCTCACATCCTCAAACCAAGTACTATTTTTGAAGAGCCGGAGAGAACAAGAAATCCCATAAATAAAAATACAGTGGAACTCAGTGTTCTCTTCTCAGCCTCTCACATCGTTCACAGCTATTTTAACACAATGTGTAATAGAGTTCAGTTCTATTCTGTTGTGTGACGTCTGTCCGTTTTTGAACTGGAGACTGAATGCAACAAATAATGCACCTCATTCACTGTAAATTTCATATAGTAACCTGTTTAAGTGGACATAAAAGCTTACAGTGAAATTAACACATACACACCTCATTCCACTATTGATAATCAGATAATCAGGATTATTTATCAACAGTGATCGGCTTGACCACAAAGGTTATTGAACCATCTGAAAGCAAAACAGGGTTTATATCTTGGTCCATTTTTTCTTTAAAAAAAAAAAGCACAAATTAAATCTTGGGACAGTCTAGGTCGTGAAGGAGCCAACAGTTGCATCTTTCATGGCATGGGAAACGCAGGATGCATTTCAAGGTCGCATTTATTGCATAGGCAATATATGCATACCAATTAATCAAAAGGTCCACTGGGAGTAAGTGATTTTTGTGCGCATGTGGTTTCAGTTGGTTCTAAATGTTATCATGAATTTAGAATCAATTTTAGAGTAAATGTTTTCTCTTGAGATTTCATTTCTAATCACCATTAGGATGTAAGACTTGTAATTCCATATGTCGCTACATCTCTCCAGCTCTCTACTTCTTATCCAAAGACAACTTTCAATTCTGTAGTCAGGAGGGACTGCATTCTCTTCTGAGATGCATTTTGGCATGTAGCTACTTGATGTCTACCAATCCAAAAATGAGACACTGACATAAAAATTATTAGAGAAAGAACACCAGAGAAAGAAACTGGAAATCTGTTGCACAGATTTTGTTGATCGTTTCTATATTTAAGCCGGGTAAATATAATCAATTTGGCAGAGTTCCAACAAAACAGGCTCTAGTCCGTGTCTCTGGCTGTGAATCGAGTGCGACATGACTGAAATCCTTCGGGGTAGTGCAGTTCACTCTTGATTAAGCAGGCATTTAGAGAAAAGCAGGTCACGAGTGATACAGATCAATACATTCCACAAGCTTGACAGACCAGATCAACAACAGATTGAACCAAATGAGGAGGAAATGCTTAAGCACTGGGGAATGTGGAAAAAGCGGGCATTACATATTGGCTATCAGACTAATATAGTGTGAACTGAACTTGTACAAATAGAATAAATGGCACACGCAAAGTCAAAGATAAACTGAGTTGGGACTCCAGTGTGGTTATGTGCACACAGCCAAGGCCATTTCATTGTGCCTCTTCATTATCTGATAGGTCACATATTCCTTCCCCATCCTGTACTTTTTTAAAGTAATATAAGCATGAGCAGGTAATTGGGTCAGTGCCCAGATAAAGTTGGATCATCTCCAGCCTCCGCTCAATGGCATACGCTTGAGGGTCAATTGGTCTCCTGAGTCGCTCACTTGAAGACAGCATACGTTGCCAATGTAGGATCAATGTAATAAATAATTCGGAAAATGAAGGAACTGAAATTTCATTGATTTTTTTATCATGTCTATACTGAAAAGGGTAAATTCTTTAATATGGCTTACTGGGATTGTAAGCCATTTAAATAAAACATTATGAAATGGTATTTAATTAGTATCATGGTGTCGTTTTACTTTATGGAATTATGCTTTTCTTTTTAACGTTGTTATGTGTTATTTCTTTATCCTAAGGGTGTTCTTGCTTTCAGTGAGTCCATAAATTAGCTTTAGTGTGCCACATTTTTCTGTTTTACTATTGTTAATAAGTAGCAGAAATTACATGGTGTAATAATTTGGGGGGGGGGGGGGGGTGGCTATGAACAGTTAGTCTGTGTTAGTAGGCTGCCTCTATGTAAATGTCATTCAGGATGCAGAATCATCTTGAAAGTTCTGAAAGTGATTCCAACGATTTCGTTTCTCTGTGCCTTTGTCTCTAGAGCTGTGGTGTGGGGTGTGGACTCTGCTATTCTTTAACATTAAGAAAGTTTTTTTAGGACTGTATCTGAATCCTTATCTTCATTCTTCATATCTTCATCTTTAGATATCTATAAAAGTAAAACTATGGCTATTAATAGAAATAAAATAATTGATGAATTTCAAGATCTTTGACCAGTTATTAGAATAATGATATTACTCTGTATAACAATATTAATCATCAATGTCGTCATCATAGTAATGAACAGCTATTAAATTTCGTTATTATTTTGTTTTCATTTTTAATAGGCTACTCTTTTTCTTTTCCATACACCTAGAACACCTTTGCGGTTCCCTGAGGGTCCACTTTCTGAATATATTCATCACAACATTTGGACCACATTCAGAGCTATATCAATAAGGAACGGCTGCAGGACATCGATAACATCACCAAGGTATGTGATGTATTTTTTTTACTATAGAGACCACGTAGAGAAGTTTTATTCTTAATTTACATCAGGAGCAACTTCATATACATTGTGGGTGGCAAACTGTTTTAGAAACTGAGGCTCAGTATTCAATCTAATAAAACGTTCTGCACCTTCATATAAATATAGACCCAAACATCCTTTTTTTTGCCAAAAGCAATTCTACTGCAAATTCTGTTTGTCCCCCCAAAATGATGTAGGTTTATCACTTATTGGCCTTCACGTTTTTAAAGCTCCTATTTGAGAATCTCAGGCCATCCAGGGAAGCACTATTTATTCAAATATGAATGTAAATGCCTCATAATTATGGCTGTTTGTGTGTCAGAAATTACATAAAGCTAATAAAAGCCTCTAGTCTTATAATATCAGTGATATTTCAGCCATGTTGGACAAGCGGGTCATCTGGGTCCTGATAGGCCGTGCACTAGATTGAAAAAGGGCCATGGTTTTTTTTTTCTCATGCTGTTGGACACACTGAAGGATTCTGGATGAGTAATTAGCACCTGCTGTGTGACCCATCTCACCAGACTGGTTGGAGGAAAAGGCAGCACAGGGACAGAGGAGGAGGTGACGAGTAATTAAAGTGGCCCATGGAGGGATCACAGCAGACAGGCTTGGGTAAATGACAGCTGGGCCTGACACGTTTCCCCACCACTGGGCCCCCTTCTGACGTACAGGTGGCACAGAGGGTGGATAAAAGTGAAAATGAGCAGCTAAACTGAGTTTTCCTTATGGATCTTGCCCCATCCTCCCCCTTTTCCTCCAAGGAACTGGAGTTAGTCCTCCAACTGAGCTGTGAAACCAAGCCAGACAGTCCTGACCTGATTGGTTGTGTCTGAGTTACATAATTCATTATATCAGAATCCAGCTGAACAGAGCAATGACATGTTGCTACATTACATTTACAGGAAGTAATCGAAGGCAAGTTTGTATATTAAAGTTATTTTTCCTAAGAAGCTTTGATTAATCCTTATAGGCCAGTTATCATTATATGCTGTAGATGAAACCTAAAGTTAATATTTTCAGAGGATTGTCGTCGTCTTGGACCTTCAGGGGTAATTTGTGTTATTGCATTATGCACTGACTTGTGCTTGGGTTATTTATACTTAATACTTTGACTGTTTTGTTTGTTGCCACATATATAGCTTATATTGTTCATAATTTTTAATGTTTTGATAGAAGTCTCTTATGCTCACTTCATTATTACAATTTAAAATAACTAGTGTCACATGATCATTCAGAAACCATTCTAATATGCTGATTTGTTCTCAAGAAACATTTCTTATTATCAAAATTAAAAACAGTTATGCTGCTTAATATTTTTGTGGAAACTGTGATTCAAAAAAATTGCCATTTTGACAAAGATAAGATTCTGTTTTTAAATAAATGCCTGGAATGAAAAAATATAAATTGACTAATTAGAAATGCAACTCTAAACAGTTACATTTGGTGAATTCAGCACAGAACTTGTAGAGAATATCTGACATTTAAATTTAAGGAGATACAGTAACACAGCAGCTATATTTGATTGTGGTGTGAAAAATGAATGTTGAGTTGTGTACAGTACATAAACAATCCAAGGTTATTGTGGGTGAAGCCTCGAAGGAAGCAGAGAGTGAATCATAGTGTACCGTGGATCAATAATTTAAATACCGGGTAATATTTTTCAGATATGATACTGTAGAACATCATGACTGTATTTGTTTAGAAAGCTTCAGAACATCAAAATTTACTGTAGTATACTGTATATAAAGATATTATTTTCATTTTTGAATGAATGCTGTTTGAAAGTTTTGTTAATTTTGGTCATTTCTATATCTATATCTTAAATTGATCAAAAGTGGCAGTATAAAGTCACGAAAGATTTCTATTTCAAATAAATGTTGTTCTTTTGAACTTTCTATTCATCAAAGAATCCTGAAATAATATAGCACAACTGTTTCTTAAGCACCAAATCAGCATATTAGAATGATAATAGAAGAATCAGCTTTGTTGTCACTGGAATAAATTACATTTTAAAATATATTAAAATAGAAAACTGTTATTTTAAATTGTTATAATGTTTTTTGTGTTATTTCTGTTTTATAGATCAAATAAATGTCCTGCTAAGCATAGACTTCTTTCAAATACATTAAAAAAGATTCTGAACAATAATGTATGTGTAATTTAAGTCCATAATGATAAGTGCATTTTTCCATTCTAAATGTTAAACATGTCTGTTTTATGCAAATACATGTATGACAACAAATTAGATCTATTCAGTTCATTTACATCAGTATCCTATCTAACCTGAGCAGTATGCAATTAAAAAGAGTGGCCTGACCTCTTGCAGCCCTCCCATTGCTTCTCAGGGGGAGACAGCTGGATCAATCTGCATTTCCAGCTCTGGGAAGAGGTCGCAGGTAATAATAGCACCTAGGCATGCTTGCTATTTGTACACACTGATGTTTTGGTGCGAAGGTGGGCAGATGGGGATGAATCTCCTGATGTGCGTCACCAATTACCTAGACCGCTAAAAACAGCCCAGAAAATGTGAAAATCCACACGACACCAGATTTAAAGTCTTCCTGTGATGCCTAGACCTGAGCTAATAGCGCTGTTATCAATGATAAAACAGCAGCTTCCTCTCAGTTGGTGAGTCAAAGCTGGAGGTATGACCTGAGGGCGACCGTCTGAAAAGAACTAGAACACAAAATTAGATTCGCCAGCGATACATTTTAAAGAGCTCAGCTTGCTATTTCTATTTTGAACATGACGACAGATATGCTTTAAAGACTCAGGGTCCTCCAATGAAAAACATCACAGACAATGAGGATGTATTTAAAACCGCCGACAGCTGCGTCACAAACGTGAGTTGGGAATTCAAAAAATCACATGACAGAGATGTGACTAAAACTGCCTCACAAGTTAAGACACAGCCCACTTCTGCAAGGGTGACGACCCTGAGATATGTGAGAGATGTTAAAACACCTCTCAGTGTTCTGGTTGTTTCTCATCAGCATTTCAGAGAAGCGTGATCTTATAACAACAGGTCTGTGTGTGAACTGTGATAAATACGTGGGGAGTGTGAAGTTCACGAAGTTCGAGAATCTACATGGTCTTCTCTCTCAGTTTTTACCACATGCAGATGGCCTGCTTGTCCTCTAAAGGAATAGGAACCCAAAACTGAGAATTCTGTCATCAGTTACTCACCCTCATGTAAAACTGGTTTGACTTTTTTCAAGGAATACAAAAGCTGAATGAATAAATGAATGAATGGAGACTGTCAGTAGATCACCCATAGAACTTTACACTCCTGTCAGCTCTTTTATTGGCTAATTTGCCCTGTTTAGTAAATCTGGCACTAAAAGAGTTGTTTGAAGCTTAATGGTGTTGACATGGAAGCAATGCAACCATATTGTAATTTTTTATGGCCTACATTTAGCTTTGTGCTTCTAGTGATTGTATTTAGGCTTTTAAAAAGTCAGGTTTGTGACGATTATCATGCTGAACAATGTGTAAGAATCATAAAGAATCTTTTGTTGGTCACAGAGATTATTTTTTACAATAATGAAATATCCTATTGGGTTTTTGTCGAGGGAATGCTAACTTCTGGGTTTGCCTACAAAAAATACGTGGTAACACCTTATTACAGGGACCAGTTTTCACTATTGCTTATTAGCATGCATATTATTAACATATAGTATTGGCTGTTTATTAGTACTTATAAAGCACATATTCTGCATGACCATATTCTACATCCCTAAACAATACCTAAACTTAACAACTACCTTACTAACTATTAATAAGCAGCAAATTAGGAGTATATTGAGGCAAAAGTCGTAGTTAATGGTTTGTTAATAGCGAGAATTGGACCTTAAAATAAAGTGTGAGCAAATATGTCAACAAACTCTATTCCAGGTGACATTCTTTGCAAATATTTTATTATATTACATTAAATGTTTTAACAGAAGATTATTTTTGGAGTGCTTTAAAAAAGCATAAAAGTGATTTATAGTATAATAAAATTTATAATAATATTTTTATTGCCATCGAGATAGATGGGAATGCAAACGGATGGATTAGGTATTGTAGATCTCCTTCGGCAAAACTTATAAACAAAAACCTGTTGAGAGCACATGATATCTCAGTTTCATTTCTGCCTCCTTGTTATAACCATCTGATCCACAGGCCAACTGAACCAGCCAAGAAGGCCGTAAGGTCTGAGACCCTGCCAGCTAGCTTTAATCTCATTCATATGGCTTTTTTTCCTCCATCACCTGTTATGCTGCCAGTCTCCTGGAGATATTTAGGTCACGCTGTTCAGTTTGATGACTCAGAGGAAACTGATGGGATCAAGTGTGTCGTGTCAC
>JAFVLL020022600.1:0-30000 GCA_021397915.2 Tor tambroides
ATAAAAACCATTACGCCTATGGGATGTCCCCACTTTTCACAAAAACGAACGTGTGTGTGTGTGTGTGTGTGTGTGTGTGTGTGTGTGTGTGTGTGGCCAAACTTGAGCTGTAAATGTACACCTGTCAATAGTGTGCTTAAAAAAGACTAATAACCATTGGTATGTGCTGGCAATCAGTTTTGAGCCCAACAGAATCTAAACATGCAAGAATGCTTGTAAACAAACAGATGGTTCATATTTTCGTTCTAACAAGCCGAGAACAGCTTGAACATTGACTGATATACTGTAGTGCTAAAACACACTCGGTTCTCATAAAACCATAGCAATACTTCTGTGGAAGGTTCTGTATTACCCTTTAACAAATAGATTTTAATGATCTGCAACGGTGCCAAATAACAGATAACTGCCTCATGTTCTGACAGAACACGCCTCTCTGAGACTGGCGGATCTGGTTTTGTTCTTTTGAGAGCGTATTTTATTATGCAACTGTACATCTTGTGCTTAACATCAATTTGGTTGTTCTTTACATCTCCACCCCCCAATTTTTAAATATTTGAAATATGCCTGTTTCTTTCTCCGTCTTCACACACTCCGAGGGAGTGAACGCCCTGCCACGAGAGAGTAAATGCTGAACTGGGTATTGTTTGACCTTGAGTCTGGGTGGGGATGCTAAGTGTGCGAGCTAGCACAAGGGATACATTTGTTGCGTTTCCCTCCTCTTTCTGCTTATGCATCTTTCATTGTTATTAAATTGGGCCTGAATTTCCTGGCAAAAAAAATAGAGTTTCTATCTCAGAACTAAACATCCCACCTCACCGCAAACGTCTGGAGTTTTGTGTTTGATAAGGTGGTATGAGTCACACACATGGGGGCTGTAGATGTGGGAGGAGTTGTGCACAACCCTGACATTTCACTATTCGACAAATCAAACCATAATCTGCCTACAACCGTGATTTTAAACACCAGATTGTGGTCACCTTTGAACTCTTCCTACTCCCTGACATTTCAATAATTGGTGATAAATTTCAACAAAGCTTGGGTTAGGACATTTTGGCTATCATAATCAGTCTCTGCATTCACACTTAATGATTTAGCACTGCGAGATAACGTGCTGCAACTAAATCACGATGTAGTGTGGGGGTAAAGCGCACACTGAAGATGGGGCAATATCTGTAACAGTCCCACTGTGGAGGCATTTCTCTGGGGGTGTTTAGTGAGTGCGAATCAACCTCATTGTATCTGGGATATTTTGGAAGTGCTCAAGGGCAAAAATTGTCACAGACATTCCATTCAATCTATCGGAGCTGTAAACCCTTCATTTTCTCCATAAACTGGTCTGACTGACCTCTAAGCAACCGTAATTAGTACAACAAAAGAGACAGGAAGACACTAAAGGAGCTAGTGTTGGAGAACAACTGGCTAAAAGTAGTGACACTAGTAAATTAAATACATCTTTAAAGTGATGGTTCACCCAAAAATGAAAATTCTTCATCACATTTTTGGGTGAACTGTCCCTTTAAGTAGTGTGACTGTAGTTCAGTTGTATTCATAGTAATGTAGCTTTTTATAGCAGTGTAGTTTCACACACACACACACACACACACAACTTCATATACATTTTTAGAAATGTATACACATTTTAAAATTAATTAAATTGTCATTAGATTTGCCAGAGTTTGCAAAGTCCATGGCATTGTGTCATAAAACAGTTTTGCAAGATCTGCAGGAAAGCTCATGAATTCCTCAAGCGCAATTGTATATTCTGTTGTTATCAGAGTTATGTCTGTAAAACATTCACTGAAATATGACTTTTGGATTCAGCACAACTTTAACCAAAATGGTTTTTTTAGGGTTGTCTACAGAACGGAAGTCTCTACAATAGTATAAATGAGCTTTCACTTTGTTGAAAAGCAAACTGTAAATTGCACCATATTTTGTGGTTCTTAAATTCATGAATGTTTTTATTAGTGACAAAAGTGAGGTTTTGAGAATAGGCAGGGCTTAAAAACATTCAGGATTAAGTCTATCATTTCAAAACTGTAATTTTCCTCATTCAGATTAGCTTGTTAAGCTCCAGTTTGAAACCAGCTTCTCTAACACTGTTCAAAGCAGTAAGGAGGACTAAGAGCTGAAGGGAAAGAAACCAAAAAAGTTAAGGGTTAACTAATGAATTCAGTGAGACAGGGTGAGGCTTTTGTGTCATCATAATCCTAAAATAGAGACAGAACTCCAGTGAATGGATCAGAAGTTGGCAGAAGGTCTGCGGAGTAATATATGAAGGGATTTGCAACAAACAATAAGCTCTTTCTGTAATAACAGTCTCAGCTTTTTATAGAAACGCAATAATAGAGGTATATTGTGATGGGCTATTAAGAGAAACTTAGAGGAAAATATGTCATGGGAGAGAAGAGAAGACATGCTCTGTGGTTACTCTGCGTGAGAGGTGTTGATGACTGCACCTTTTAGGTTATCAGGCCTTGCCAAAGCTTCCCACCCAACAAAATATATTATTTCATGTAATCACTGTAAATATTGTCTATGTTCACTAAAGCATCTAACAGAAGAAAAATATTGTTACTACCTGTTAAAGGACCCAAGCACAAATTGAAATGGTCTTTGGAGAAGTGCGAAGTTTTATAAATACTGTATACTCATTCAGCCCAACATATCAAAACGGATTCAACCAATGGCATAAGTTTTGGGCGGGACTATTCTTTTGTCCAACCAATGGCACACTGTGAGAAAAGTAAGTAAAAGGGCACAGTGTATTCTGTACTGATTTTTTGCTTATATTTTGATTTATGCAGTGCAATTTTGATTTATAATCTGTGGTTTAGGGTTAAAGAAAATGTCTATAAATTTAACAAATAATGTCCTACCAGAAAATGATAGTACCTTTCTCTTTTTTTCTACAGATTCTTTTCTTGCATAAAGACAGGAGGTCCTTATTTTTGCATTTTGTGTCATTTGAAGTACAGAACTTGCACCTTTAAATGTGAAGATATTTTTGGTCTGTCACGCAGCATAAATGCAGATTCTGTATAAAACTTCATAATTGTAACAGTAATAATCATAATCAATCACTATGTATATGACATTTGTACAGAGGCAAGTTCATACACGGTATAAAAAAAAATATATAAACTCAGAATTGAGAGATATAAACATGCAATTCTGGAAAGTAACCTTTTTTATTATTATTATTATCTTTTTTTTTTTTTTATTTAGTCGGGGAAACAGGTTTCCATACATTTGGCCACAATTGCATGTTTAAAATTTTGTAATGATTTATTTTTATTTAAACTAGTTTAACAAAAGTCGCTAAGCTGGAAACACACATTTGGCTGTATTATTCTAAATTCTCAAGTCATTAAGAACTGGCAGTAAAATTTGCTTTTGCATAAGTTCAAGTTTGAGCTGAAAGCTTGCAGTAGGCAAATGTGCCTCATACTAGCATTTTTGAGCCATGTGAACTGGAGGAAGTGTGTTTGGTTTAGTTCTGCCCTGATGACAATCATCCACTGCCTGTAATGAATCTGTTCATGCTGCTTATTTGATCAGCTCATGGCTGTTTGTTTTCTTGCGCTACCAGAAGGTGAACAACATTTGTTTCTACTTACAGACGCATTGACTGGCTCAGTGAAATCAAACAATAATTAACTCAAATTAAGAGTGCATAAGCACACCAGTGTTCAGGGTTTGTGTTTCCTTGTGAAGTGGTGGATGAGTTTATTTGGGAATAACATTATAATCAGGTAGCAGCTCTTAGCAGTGCAAATGTTTTAGGGGTGAACATGGTATAAAAGATTGCAGATTTACATCATGTTTCAGAGCTGTGGGAAACAAGGTATGCAAGGTATTTGGAAGTCTGCAAAATGACTAAATGTAAATGTAAAAATACTGCCCATGGTACAGCGATGGTTTCAGTTGGTAATATAATGGTACACTATAAAAAAAGCTTTAAGCCAACATTAAATATTTTTAACTAACTTTTAATATGAGTTACCTTTTGAATATGATTATTCATTTATCAGGATGAACCCCTTTAGATGTATCTTGTTTTTTAAACATTTCACAATCATTCCAAAAAAATTCAATAAAAATAAAAAGACAAAACAAAAACAAACAGAAAACAACAATTATCAGTACATCAAAAACAGACAACAAAGAGACAACAGACATACAATGAAAATTAATGAATGAAATTCAAAACTGAAAAAAAAAGAATATATAAAAACAATATTTTTATATTAAATATAAAAAATATATAAGTAATACTGAACCACATGGTAATATTATGCTACTTTGTTGTTAGTGGATATATAAATCATTATTCAATTTTAAGAAATAATTCATTTAAAGAAACACATTTTTAGATATAGTTCAATGAGTTCTACATAAAATTATTTTTATATCCTCAGCTGTTGACACTGTAAAATATTAAATACTCAATTATATTTTAAAGGGTTAATTCATTTCGATGCAATGAAATGTTATATGATCTAATGTTGTATTTACATTTAATGAAATAATATTATTTTAAAAGTACATTTAAGTACATAAACCAAAACTAAAATAATAATAAAATAAAATTATGTAGAAAAAAAAAGAAAAAAAAAAAAAGTTTCAAGCATGTTTCCTAGACAACTCTTGCTTTCTGCCATTGGTCAACAAAGAGATTGTCCCGTCTCAAATTCACATCATTGGTTGCGTAAATATTGCTCTGTTAGGTTTGTCAGGATTCTCAAATAAACAGCGATGTCTGAATGACAGAGTATTTACTTTTCGGGGAAATTGTCCTATAAATTTGTTGTCTCTGCATATTTAACTGTGCATATCACAAAAATGACACACATCACCTTTAAATTTAAGACCCCGGAACCCTTCAGTGTGACTCACGACCAATCATGACATGAACTGCTGTGTTTTGAATGCGTAGGGTGTTTTTGCTCCTTTGGGACGTACTGGTTCAGTGAAAGCCCTTTATTGTCTTCTGGGTTGAGTTTTAGAGTTCTTTATTTTATAGACACATCACTAACATCCCCAGCCCACGCAGCTGCAATAGAGCAGCCCACACCCACACAGTACCGTCCGAACTGCTCATCTGGCAAGTGTCTTCAGGCTCTACAGGATCCAGGGGGTCCATTAGTAAGAACTTCTTGGGCAGTGACTCGCTATCTGTGGGTGAAGGCGACTCATCGCGCTGGCGCCATAGAGGGGGTCACACTCAGAGGGACACAAAATTTAGCACACTCCACCTCACAGAATAAACACATAGAGGAAATGTATTACTGACCGTTGAGGTTGATGAATACATGGAAAAACCTAAAAGATGAGCAACTGCTACATCAGAGCCATGGCAAAGCAGTTGCCGCATACTCTTGCAGGGATCTAGGTTTGAATCTACGCCATTTCGTCATCACATTCCATCTGAACATTCCCGTCATTCTAGTTTTTATATGACCCTGATTTTATGAAATGGATGCACTCCATGACAACAATGTCCATGCAGATGGGTTCAAATTTAATGCAGTGTAATTCAAATACAAAGGACATTATTCTTTTTGCTACTTCAGGTGTTAAACTGATTTCTGATTTGTTCAGAGTCTGTAAAAAGTGATAAAGCACCACTAAATCTCTATATATGCAAAATCCCAGCTGCTTGTTTCCACCTACAGCTGTGAGTCAGCCTCTCAAGTCTGAACATCATCAGAAAAGTTCCTTTTGCCCTCACCAAAGATTATTTCTCATAATTGAACTTATCTAATTAAAAAAAAAAAAAAGGTAACTTTTTCTCACCAAATGGGATGGTTATATGTATAGTTCTCTAAAAAATAAAATAAAAAATCATCATTTAAATGATGATCATAAATCATCATTTAATCACCCTCATGTTGTTTCAAACATGTACAACTCTCTTTCTTCTGTGGAACATAAAAGATGTTTTGTTTTGCTTTCTTTTGTTTAGTTTTTTTTTGGTTTTGTTTTGTTTTGTTTTTTGTTGAAAATGAATGTCAAACATAAGATTTTTAGCTTTGTTTCTGTTTTGTGTGTTTGTTGTTTTGCTTTGTTTAATTTTTTGTTTTGTTTTGTTAAAAATGAAAGTCAAAAGCAGTGTTAGACCCATTTGACATTCAATGTATGAAAACAAAACAAGCTGACT
The DNA here is from genome assembly GCA_021397915.2 of Tor tambroides. NCBI lineage: Eukaryota > Metazoa > Chordata > Actinopteri > Cypriniformes > Cyprinidae > Tor > Tor tambroides. Next base: position 6,164 of record JAFVLL020022600.1, read on the forward strand.
TTCATTGTATGGACAAAACAGTTTAAATATTTTTCAAAATACCCTTTTTGTGTTTCACCGAAGCAAGAAAGTCATACAGGTTTGAAACCACATGAGGGTGATTAAATAATGACAGAATGTTCATTTCTTCTATAAACTATACTTTTCAAAAACACAGTACAACAGTTAGACCTACTCATATAAAGTGATTTTCCTTCGGTCTTCAAAAGAAAGCTCTGCTCTACACTATCCGATCTCATAAATAAAAACAAATAAGTAAAATTTCTCTATTTGTGCTGAAGTTGAAATTCTCTGACAGTTTTGAATAAGTAGGTTTGAGTCTGTCAGCAAAACCATCTGGACCCTAACTCAATCTGGAGAAATAAAAGCGATGAAAGAATCGGTAGATGTGTTTTGAGGCCTGTGACTCGCTGTGGTTCACACTTAGCTGAGTCATCTAAATGAAATACAAATCACACACTCCCTCCCCCTCACCGGTCCCCCCTCTGTCCACACATCTGCATGTTCATACAAACCTCCAGCTGAGTACCGTAGCTCTTCTTGCTGTTTTTATAATTACAGGCCAAAGGTCATGGGTCGAAGGCTAACTGAAGGCTCCCCTGAAATGCCCGCACATGAGTCTCAGAGAAGGACATGGAAGGAGAAATAGAAACAAAAAACAGATTGAGAAAATAGAGACAGAAAGAGACGGCTGGTGAATGTTTGGAATTCCAGAAAAACAAGAAGGTCAAGATTGTCACTCTATTGCGGTTGCCAAGCCATCCGATGAATAGCGACCCCTCACTTCAGATCCGAGTTCACATTGGTGGGGATTTTTAAGATCTTTTTCTTGATTTCTGCTCTATTTAAAGGCACAATAAGAGAGTCTGTTGAGGCCACTCTGATCAAATGCTGCTCTGTTTCTTGTAAAAGGAATTCCCAACCACTTGAATGTGAAGTGCGTCGAGACAGACAGAGAATGAGAAGGGGGAGGGGTGAAGAAGGGGTGTAATTGGTTGTGATGAAAAATGTGCATCCTTGACCCTGTCTACCTTAAGAGATTGCAGATACTGAGAGCATTAGCCAGGCCGAGTTGTCTCGGGCTCCATTAGTGCCTGATAGCAGCAGCTTTTAGGCTCTATCACAATCTTAACCCAGGCTTCATTGGTAAAACATGCCTGTGGTGACATTTCTGCAAAATGATATTATGTTGTTTCTTGCAGGTTTAGTGACACTTTCAAAATTAAATGTACAGTGAGTGGACATTTAGTTTTATCCAAAACAAATAAATGTGAACCTGGTAAATAATGTTGGCTGTTGTATGTATTGTGCAGCTGAAATGTCCAGTGAGTGGCACTACCTAACCACTAGTCTTACCAAAAGTAAACGTGAGAGGAAAAAAAACAAAAAAAAACAGATGCCCTGAAACAACCATAACATTTTATAGGACTCGCACTTAAAGGACTCTTAATCGAGCATCTCACATGACAAGTGTAGTGCTGTACCAGGTGTGCTACCGAGCAAATTTACCACATAGAAAAGCCATTCATATGAGGTCATAACATAGTATTGTGGAAGAGACAGCGTGAAATCAGGCCTGTAATCATAATTTGTGTGAAATAGAAAAAAAGTAGTTGGGGCCAGATTTACTAAACAGGGCAAATTAGCATCAGAGCACAATTCCATAAAAGCGCAGATGGGAGGGGAAATTCTGTGTGTGATTTACTGACAATGCACAAATTAAAGAACACAGACGCAGCCAGATCATTTCCATAATGGCCAGTGCAAAGAGCAGCGAAAATTACTGCCAGCTTTAAGACATGCTTTTTTTGGGCATTAAATAATGCCGCAAATACCTGTAATTTGATGAGCGCAAATGTTGTTAAATCACATTGTGTGATTAATTTTAATACTCTTCTACCATAAATTTTGCATCTGAAATATAAACTACTACAAATGCATATTCAAAAAAGGTCAGGCGCAAAAATAACTGTGTCCAAGCCTTTTCAGTGCTAATTCTTCATTGCACGTCTTTAGTAAATCCTGACTGTACTATTTTAATGGCAAAAGACGGTTTGCGCTTGTTCAAGCTGTTAGTAAATCTGGCCCTTGTTGTTTTACTGCCACTAGCGTTCATATCGTATAGAAACTACAGTGAATTGTGTCTCACATGACAAGTGCAGTGCTGTAACAGGTGTGCTATTGAGCAAGTTTACCACATAGAAAAACCATTCATATGAGGTCATAACATAGTATTGTGCAAGAAACAGCATGAAAATCTGGCCAGGAATCATAATTTGTGTGAAACAGAATAAACATGGTGTTTTACTGCCACTAGTGTTCATATCATATGGAAACTGCAGTGAATTGTATGTATAGATACGTTTTTGTAGTTTTGCAAAAATGTAGGTAGTTTTTCCAGTGAGTCTTGGTTGAACGATCCGTTCCCCGCAGGAACAGTCTGCATAAGTCACACCCTAAAACACACCTCCACACCCTGAGAGCCTGTACTCCCACACCCCCACAAAACAACACAGACGCCAGGCAGATTAGCTTAGCTTATGGACAATAACTGCTTGGAATTATGGGATACACTATACGTGGGTGATTAAGCTGTGAATGAAAACGAATGAGAGAAAGACAAATAAGGGTGAATCTATTAGGTGAAAGTTTAAACCTCACAGGATTTGACATTAAAGAGAAGTGATGAGAACAAAATCAGTCTGAGTGCTGTGGACAAAACAACGACACCATTGACTGATGGACACTTTTTGGGTGGAGATATAGGAGGGTGTGGAAGGCAGAGAGAGATTTTTGCTCCATTTTGTGCTGTATACCTAGACAGACACCTAGAAGGCATTATAGGCGTTCACAAAATAGGTTCTAAAAAGTTGGCCAGCAACATTATGCTGTCTGAGTCGGTACTAGATTAGATGAGGAACTTACTTCATTGTTATTAATAAAGTATGTTTAATATAGTATAAATGAAATTTGGACATACTACATTTGTCACGTTCATACTATTCCGTGGATAGTAAGGATAGTAAAGAATCTCGGCAGTCACTTACCGTTTTATGAATTCTGTGAAAGTGACTACTGTGAAAGTTGACTACTTTTTCCCCACATACTGTCTTTTATATTTTTCGTTGTTAGTAAATGTTAATTAATGTTATTAACTAATGCTAACAAATGAAACCTTATTGAATTTCTGAATCAAAATTCAGTTTGATATTTTTAGTGACATGTCAGGTTGGTACAACTGTCTTGACATCATAATGAAGAAAAACTCATCAAAAGAATGAAACGTTTTAAAATATTTGAAAAACTTTGTTAGGTAGACATACAGTATTATTATTATTTCTTAGAAATAAACTTTTGCTCACCAAATCAGTCATGTGGTAGAACCAACATGCAGAAATGTGAAGAAAAAAGTGAGTTTTTTAATTTCCCAGCATTTGAATATGTCAGCAAAAACAGAATGTGAAAAGTCACATATTACATCTGCAACAGATGTACATTCAGATTTCTTCTATACTACATACGTTCATACTATGTAGAAAATACTTTTTCACAGTTGCAAAGTTTGTTTTTCAAATGTAGATGCTCAAAGAGTATGCGATTTCTGATGCATTGTTTACATTAATAGCTTAGCAACATGCCAATGTCAAACTCCTGAGATTTTCTCATGAGGAAAAAAAAAAAGTTTTTAATGAGTCGTCTATAGGTTGTAAATCAGCCTGTAGGCATCAGTATTTCCTTAGCAGGCAGCTTTAACAGTAAATAACAACTAGGTTTTGGAACAGAACTTGTAGGGATGTGGTTTTCTATGTGTGTGTTTCTTACATACCATACACTACTGCACATTTCTCTGAAACTGGCATCCCCTCATGCCCACTGACGAGCATGTCTCTTTTGCAAACACCAACTGCACCTGAAAGTCACTGGTGTGAAGCCTCTCTCAGCATAAAGTGGTCTGCTTGAGAGTCTGATATGGGTTTCAGAACCTGAATGAGATGTAATGATGAGTTAAGTCAAGGGACGCAGCAAAGAAATGATCACACGCAATCATAAATAACGCAGACAAAACATAACTACAAACACTATAATAAAAAAGGTACAACTACTGATGATAATGTTTAAAGATGTTTTTATCCTCAGGTTGTTATTAGGTTAAACCTGTTTTAACAGGTTTTAACAGTGTCTTACAAATGTAGAATTATGTGACAATAAAAGATGAACAACAATCAAATTTAAGGTGCACTGCATAAATCAAATCTTTTTGAAATCAGAACTCATCAAAAAATTTGTACAGTACTTGGGATAAAATGTGGATCTAACAAAAAAATAAAAAATAAAGACACTCCTGGTGGCCTTAGAAACAGAACAGGTTAAGGTGAAATGTTGTATTTAATGTTTTAGTGTTATATTATTATATTATTTATATTCAGAAACTGAATAAGTGACTACAATACATTAATTATTTCAGAGTCACAAAATTATGTGCATTACAGATCGCTTTGAATTATCTAGGCTTTCACTTAAATACTTGATATTAAATAGAGAATATGTCATTAAAATAAAAGTGAAGTATATCATGAGGAGTATGAACTTAGTAAACATCATTCATAACTTTTAAGTTACTTTTAGTCTTTTAAATGGCAAAGCAGGTTTACTTTGGCATAAACTGAACCAGTTTCATACTTTGACAATGTTAAGCATACATTAAATAAATGTCATTTAAACCATTTATATTCTAATTTTGCCATGTAACATTTTTGAGTGTATTTCTACTCTAAACTAAAATGTATATACCCAAATTTAACTGTGTCCACGCCTCTTGTTTTATTCATTTTACATTTTGAGAACAATTTTGCATGAGAACCACTATATTTTCATACTGAGTTATTGGATATGAGTGCCTGTGTGACTGTTGGCTGATCCCAAAAGAACTGACAGTGACCTGTTATCTTACTTTATACAGTATAGCATCTACTTTATGAATTGTGATCAAAGGCGTTTATAAGGATGAGAAACAGTATCCAGGTGGCCCACACTGATGCTTTGGAGTAAAGACAACAGATAGCTGATAGCTGATAGCGTGTGTTTTTGAAACACTACCTCTGTGTCTGTGAAACACCAAGTCATCCAAAAATGAGGATCCTAGAAACTCACTGGATGTAGATCAAGAAAATAAATGATCCGAATCCATGACACTTTACAGAATGACTGATCGATCAAAAGCAGTGTCATATCATGCACATAAAAGATAACAGCTGCTTCAAAGACGGCCAAACCTGGCACGCCTGGCATTGACTTTATGGACACAGAGGAGCAGTCTGTCCTGACCCAGGTGGCGGTAATGAGAGGACAGGAACGGAGCGGCAGCGCCTTTGATCTCAGGGCTGGTGTTATACCATACCAGTTAAAACAGAGTACACACACATCAAACACAGTGTTATATCAGCACTGAGTCAATTTCAGGGTCAGTCCTCTGTTGTGGTTTGGCAGAGACTAAAAGGAAAAGAGAGAGAGAGGTATGATAATGACGATACAACAATGAATGGGGATGTAAAGGGAACATTCCAACCTTACCTATAAATGCCCCTAAACCTTTCGACCTTTGAACCCAAACCTCTTACCACTGTCGTTTAGATAACGTAGTATGTTATTTTCCTTATTCCATGCTTAGATTTTAGCCTTTGTCTCTGTTCTTAAGTTTTATTCTTTATTTTTATTCTCTAATTAATGCAAAAACATGCTCATCACTTTGTTCTCTCTCTTTCAGCCTTTTATTTTATCTCTCCAGTACCTTATTTCACATGTATAGTGGCCCCCCAGTGCCAGGACATTTAAGCCCTACCTAAATTTGTGTACATTTGATGTCAAAATACTTTTTCCTATCTCAAATATTTACAGAGACTCTAAGAAAGTAATTTTTAAGTTGATTTCTCTGAACAATGTAATATTCAACCTGATCTCATGACAAAAACGTACCTCTGGGAACTTTTTCGCAAGACATGAAATACCGCCATGTACGTTTCATGACATATTCAATGTGAAATGTCCACTGGACATTTCACAGATGAACTGTCTGGAACAGATGAACGTACATACGTTTTGTGGGTGTCACCGCAGTTCTGACTTGAAATATCCATTGAGTGGCGCTATAAGTCTAATGTTCCGTGACGTCTTAAAATAACGTACCATCTGCACTACACCTAAACCTACCTGATAATATGAACAAAAGTGAACGTGATGTAAAACGCAATTGCAAGCATGCCCTTTTAGCTTGTTTTTCGATCTCTCATCTTTCAGCTCTTTCATCATGAGTAATGTTTTTGACGGGATTCGTACCCAAGGATTCTGCATCCTAAGTCCAATTCAGTGCCGGCTGAGCTACTGAGTAAGCTTGTTATGTTTGGAAAGTGAAACATATGGAGCTGTAATCATAACTGTGTATGAAAACGATTATAAGTGCTCAATGTTTTACCGCCTCTAGTGTTCATTTCTGTTGGAAACTGCAGTGTTATGTACTTATTGTTACGTATTTCGCATCTTGCAAAAAAGTTCCTACAGGTACGTTTTCATCATGAGATCTGTTTAATGATTCAAATGAGGGCCATTGTATCCCAGAATGCACTGCATGAAGCTCTGAGAAATGCAAAATTATAAACATCTTGCTTTCAATACTTAAAGCTAGTAATAAAATTAGTCTGAATTTGCACGTGTAGTCAACTTCAAATTATAAAAGTATATTTTAAAAAAAAAAAAAATGTTCTTGCAGATAATACTACATTAATGAAATAAAAGGCCACTTAAGTGCTTTTAAAGAAAGTAGACTTTTATGACTATTTTACACACTTAAGTACACTTTTAAAATGTTCACTTTGTTATAATGCCAAATTATATGTTTTATTTACGTTTTAAATAATTTTGCCATGTTTTAAAGAAGTGCACTTATTCTGGTGTGTTGACTAACATAATAAAGCACGTGTAAAAGTACTTACAGTACAACTTTCAATAGAAATTACACAAAAGTATATTTCAGTATATTGTAAATGTTTGTCAGAATATTCAGCAGTACACTTTAACCATATCTCAAATGCAAAAGTAGTAATTATAAAATTATATAAAGATGTACTTAAGTGGTTAAAAAGCATGCTAAAGTTCAGCTAATTGCATTTAATATAAATTTAAACTATAATACATTTTAATTCAGTTGTAAATAACATGCAATTAATTGTTCATAAACATTCAATTCACACTTTTTTCCAAGTATATTATTTCCATAATAAGTATCCTTGTAAAAAAAACATATGCAAAGTGTACTATAAGGGGTGGATTATCTTATTCCACCTTTAGACCTTTTCTTGGCCATAACATACTTTTTTATAATACGAATACAGCTGAATAGTGAGTCAGCCACTGCAAAGTCAAGATGTTGCTCAGCCTTTCTAATGGAAACTGGTAGCGGTGCAAATGGCGCACAGCCTCTCTGGGCTTCTGACTACCTGTTTTGGACAAAAAAAGCTCCTCAATCTGACTCATGCTGAGTGCTATTCATCATTGTATGGATCACAGCCTGTCATTAACGTACACTTACAGTTTTAAGTGAGGTAAAGAGCATGCGTGTCCTCCTGTTGTCATGCACTGTCTGAGCGAAGGACAGTGACCCTGAGATATCACTTTTCTGGAAGCAAATGAGAGACAAGGCCTAGACGTATGTCATTAAAGGAAATTTCCTGCCCCAAGCCCATAAAGATAAATGAACATTGTAAAATCCCCACGTCTTGTGTCCTTTCCGTCTTTCTTGTTCTCTCTCACACACACATACACATTTACAGAAACTCAAAGCTCACAAACCTCTGTTGTCTCCTCTTATCTCACCATCTGGAGCCTGAAAGAGGGAAGACTGTGTAAAGAAGATAGCGAGGGAGGGAACAAGTGAGGGGGTACAGACGAATGAATAAAGATAGAGATAGAAATGCCTTGCTTTAGACAGCTGATTATCAGTTGCATACAACCAGTAATTTACCTAACCAGTCTTCTGCATACTGTCTATTCAAAAAGAGTAGAAAATGCTGCTCAGAAGGCATAAATACTGTCCAAAAGATTAGTGTCGTAAGATGTTTTTAATGTTTTTGAAAAAAAGTTTACAAGGCTGCATTTATTGTGAAATATTATTACAATTTAAAATGTGTTTTCTTTTTTAAAATATTTTAAAACGTAATTTATTCCTGTGATGGTAAAGGTGAATTTTCAGCATCATTAATCCAGTCTTTCTTAATCCAATTTTAAATGTGTATTAACATATTCTTTGTTTTAAATCTATTTTTTTTTATTTTAAAAGTATTTTATCATTATCTCCATTGTTGTTGTTTTTATATAAGTTTATTATACTATACAGTTCAGCTTCAGTTCAGTGGGGTCATCATGCTTACAAATATACAATCTTGCAAATATACACATGCACACACACACTCCCACAATCTCTACACTTTTTTTTTTTCAAAACCCAAACCGAAACGAACACACTTCCCTCTGTTCCCATTCACCGATTAACCGATTCATAGTTAAAGCTTCACTGTTAGATACAATCTATCTGCTATCTGATCACCCGAGGCTCCAACATGAGGAGAAGATGCTATCTAACATAATTTTAGCACAAAGGTATCACTGTGCTACACGTACACACCTTAGACATTTCACTGTGATTGACTCCTTATCTACAAGATTTGGTTTCCGTGTTCAGCAACCTGCATTCATAAACTCATACTGAAACATACAGTAGGCACAGCTACTAAAGACCATTAACTTTTCCAAAATCTTGACGTTAAATGATATTTAAAGTGGCAATATTATTTAGTTCTTTCCTTGGGTCTATTTACATTGTTAGTCAAGGTTTCTTGCACCAAAAACAGTGGAAATATAGTTTTTCATGATCATTTTCAGTCAAGTTTGATTCCTCACAACATGACTCCTTTAAGACCCCTCCATTTCCTAAAATGAAATGGTTTAAATCTTGTTTCTTTACATGTTTTTTCCTCCTGACACAATACATTACCACTACAGGTCTCAGGTGAGGAGTTATTATGGCCTCTCAGCAGCACTTATATACTCTCACCACAAAGGCCGCTCTGTAGGGTGAGTGACTCTAATGAGTGTGTCTGGATAATGAGAGGGCCCTGCTGTTACTGGCAGCTCTAAACATGCAGGTATTAATGGCAACGGTCACTCTAATCTCAATAGGCCACATTAATAGAGGACTGTAGAACTAGAGAGTCCCAGTGGCCTTTTAAATATAGGCAACGCTGAAGGACCAGTGTGTGTGTGTGTGTGTGTGTGTGTGTGCGCGCGTGTGTGTTTGAGCAAGAACAAAAGACTATGTATAAATTATTATTATGGCAGGCAGCATTCTGCTGAATCCCAAAATATTTAGCATGGCAGATGGCTATAAATATGTCCTTGCACTGCCTTACTGAAAATAAAATCCACATAACTTTTTTTTTTTTGGGATGGAGAATGTTCCAGAGTTTGGGTACATTGGCTAACAGGGCTTCATTTCTTATGGATGTTAGGAAGAATTTTGACGCTAAATTTGTGTGGTTGACGTAGATATGAAATGTGTGCTCTATTATCTTATATCAGAAGTCACAATTTGTGGAGAAACATGATAATATGCAAAAACTTGAATTTTGAATGTTTATAAATAAAATATAACAGATTATTAATAAAATCTCATATTTCAAATGATGTACATTTTATTACAAAATTCAAAGAATAAATGCCACAGATTCAAACACAATATTCAACCACAGAAAGAGGTAATCAATAAAACAGCCTATTAAAATATTTTTTGTTATTTGAAATAAAGCTGAAATGTAATGGTAAATTGGTTAAACTTGGAATGAAAATTATAAATGTTGCATTGGCAACTAACTGAAATAAAATAAGCATAAGCTGAAGTATAAAACTACTAAAACTAAAATAAAAAGAACTTAGAACTAAAAACTAAATAGAAATATTTTTTAAAAGATTAATAAACATGACAAAATCACATAACAAAATGACTAAAACCTGAACTAAAATTAAAATGAAACCTGAAAATATAAAAATAAAAGCTAATTCAAAATATTAATATTGAAATAATATATAAATACAAAAAAAAAAATACACTGTTGTGAACAACATGATTTCACCTGATGTTACATTTACCTCAGGAAAGTCACTCAATGTCCATAGCTTATTAGAGAACAGCATATTGCTATATTTTTTTATTTGTTATTTATAACAAAAATGTCTGAAAATTGTTTCAAATCTAAAAGCCATTTTCTGACTTGACAGCTGCCAATTAAAACTATAATTTCTTGACCTTGTTTGATGGAATATAATTTGGAATCATTAAGATATTTTGATGTACAGTATTTGATAGAAGTCTCTTAATCTTACCAAATATTACACAGCAAAAACTGTTTTCAATAAATGTTTTTGAGCAGCAAATCATCATATGTGACCCTGGACCACAAAACCAGTCTTAAGTATATTTGTAGCAATAGCCAAAAAAACCTTATATGGGTCAAAATTATCCATTTTTCTTTTATGCCAAAAATCATTAGGATATTAAATAAAGATCATGTTCCGTGAAGATATTTTGTAAATTTCTTACCATAAACGTATCAAAACTTAATTTTTGATTAGTAATATGCATTGCTAAGAACTTCATTTGGGCAACTTTAAAGGCGATTTTCTCAATATTTTGATTTTTTTCCACCCTCAGATTCCAGATTTTCAAATAGTTGTATCTCGGCCAAATATTGTCCTATCCTAACAAACCACACATCAATGGAAAGCTTACTCATTCAGCTTTCAGATGTTGTAGTATTATTTCTATTTCTATTTATGTATATTATTTCTCTATTTCGAAAAATTGACACTTAAGACTGGTTTTGTGGTCCAGGGTCACATATTAGAGCGATTTCTGAAAGATCATGTGAAACTGAAGACTGGAGTAATGATGCTGAAAATTCAGCTTTGCATCACAATAATATTACATTTTAAAATATATTAAAACATTATTCAGTGCATAAATCTCAAAAACAGTTTCTGGATCAAACGGGTTTAAAATGAAAGGTCACATACTGTATATTCTTGGAATAATCCGTATTCTAACGCAAAAGTTCTAATTATAACTCTGTAATGCTCCTTGATGAAAAACAAAGCCAAGTTCTATTATTGTCTTTGGATGAAAAGCCAGACTACACAAATTTGCCCCAATTCTAATCCAGACAGTGTAAATGTGAAGGTTTGTTGATAGGATTACGGCATGTGTGGCATGTGCCACCGGCTTTGTAAAAAAAACAAACAAAAAAAAAAAAACCGCCCTACCAGCTCAGCGGGGGTAACACATGGCGCTGATGTCATCGAGGCATGACGGCAATAATGAGCTATAAGGTGGAATTGCACCTCTAACCCGCCTCTAAATACACGACAGCAAGTCAGACTGAAATTCAGTACAGGAGGCCACAAATGTTATACACGTAAGGTGCATGTGATAGGAATTAAGTCTCTGGTACGCTGGGAATCACCCTCACAGGTTCAAACTCCTAAATTTAGATGCGGGATTTAGACTGACAGACACTGGGGAAATCCCACCATGTGTTCCTCCACCTTTCCAACAACTCCTTACGGGTGTCAGTGACATACGCACACCAAAACCCCAAAAGATTTTACCGGGGTACCCTTGTGCTACGGTGGCAGTTGCTAAGTGTGTCAGATCCAAATGGCATATGGCCTAAAATGCCCCAGTGTTGTCAAAAACAACCTAAAAATAACAAAATCGCACACCGTTATTGTGCTGTGAAAATGTGACGTTGATTTATGTTCTCGCACGCCGTACAATAGACTCCAGATTGACTGTGTGTGGGTAGAGTAAGTGCGTGTCTGTTGTAAATCTGGTATGGAATGGCACGTTAAGAGGATTTTCATGTCTATTATTGAGCACGATTGATGTAGTAAACCCCACACAGTAAAACAAGGCAGTGTTATATGTGTTGGGCTTTACTTATCACATAAAACCTGCCTGTGGGGACATTTGAGGATGTTCTCAGAGGTAAACATGATTCAGAAAGTAAATACTGTTTTATTTATTCTAAAAATGCAAACGTTTTCTTTTAAGGGTTAGGGTTAAGTTAGGAGAGGTAATGATATGTTGTCATTTGTGCCAACTTTATACTGTAACCTGAAGCAGAATATAATGCCATAAAAATGTGCATGTTGCGTAGAGATGACAAATATTTTTTTCATAGACTGTAAAAAATAAAAAGTTTCTACAGTAAAAACCTTATTAACTGATTAGCTTTAAGTTACCTTACCATTTATGTTGAAAAACTAATGTAAATGGTTTAACATCACATTATTAATATAAATATACTGGTTTATATTAATATAAACCCATCACTTTGCCATTGCTATAGCTGTGTTGGGTTGGGTTAGAGCTATTTAAAAATATCAAATTATAAACAAAATATAATATTAAAAATTCTAAAATAAATATGCAGTCAAGATAAAAAAAATTTTTAAAAAAGCTGAAAAAATGAAATGCCAAAGCAGCATCAGATCCAGCAAACAGGGATTGTTTTCAAAACTTTAGGAAACATTCTGGAAATGTTTTCTCAAAGTTATGAGCAAATGTTCTACCAGTAACGTTAAAAGAACATTCTTTCAAAGTCATCTGGTTTGTTATCAGTGTTGGGGAAAGTTACATTTAAAAGTAATGCATTATAATATTGCATTACTCCATAAAGTAATTAATTTCACCCCAACACTGTTTGTAATGTTCTCAAAACATCAAAACATCTTTCACAGAAAGATTTTTCCTAAAATGTTTTAGTTTGATGTAAGTCTAATGTGTTTTAAATGGTATGTTCTTCAAAATATTCAAAAGTAACATTCACATAATGTTTACAAAATGATCAAATGAAACGCTCCCTTAATGTCCGCATAACCAAAAAAAAAAAAAAAAGTTTTTGAACAATTTCAAAACTGTACATTGTAAACATTCAGAACTATTTTATAACTTAGTTACAATGTTATAGCAAAATATTCTTAGAACATATATCTGTTAGCTGAGGAGCTCTTCAAGCAGTCAGTGTCTTTTTGCTATGCATATTCACAAGTGATATTTCACCAACTTCAACTTTGATTTGCTGTGAAAGATGCAACTTATTCGCATGAGCTTGTGTTGTCCAATTTCTATTGTTCAAATGGGACTGATTGGAGTTAAATGGAGAGCAAAGTCTAGTATGTGCGCAGTTTAAAATAGAGTTTAGGCCGGGGAGTCCCTCAGCTGAAACCTTACACAAAATACAGGAATGTGATGACTTCATGCCAACCAATCTGAGACAGGAACATGATGATGTTGTCCAAGTTCATTACGTATTATTGTTTGAAAAGTCTGTTAGAAACATTGTTTTATAACAGTAGTCTGCTATAAATGCTCATACATACATTACACACATACACGTAGTAGAGATCCCCAGCTGAGGCTTGTTACGCATTAATGAGCCCCACCAGTTGTTCAGCAATCATTGCAATTACAGCCTTCCTTTACAAGTCATTACAGCTTTGCCTTCCAAGTGTGTGTGTGTGTGTGAGAGAGAGAGAGAGAATGTGCATGTACGCATATTTATTGTGTATTCTGAGAACTGAGCTGTATTTTCTAATGTACCCATTTATTAATGGCACTAATTAAAAGCATAATAGCATACTTTATGGTACTGCTTCAGAAAAGCATGTAGTTCCTCATGTTCTTTTCTCAACCAGGATTAGCATTCTTGTGTGTTGTTCCCCAAAGCTCTTCCACCCTTTTGGCCCATCGCTGGGGTTCATGACCCTGATATCTCTGTGAAATACTGCGGGTTCCAAAAGTCTGAGCGCGCATTGACAATCTGGGATTTAAAGTCTATTTTAAATCTGGAAATAAACGTTTTAGGATTTGTATGACTTAAAACAAAGATTTAAGGAAGTTTTAAGGGTTTATTAATCAAGGATGCATTAAATTGATCAAAAATGACAGTAAAGACTTTTACATTGTTACGAACATCTTATTTCAAATAAATACTCTTCTTTTGAACTTTCTATTTATCAATGAATACTAAAAAATAGTTTCCATAAAAATATTAAGCAGCACAACTGATTGCAACATTAATAATAATAATAATAATAATAATAATAATAAATGTTTCCTAAGCAGCAAATCATCATATTAAACTGATTTCTGAAGGATCATGTGACACTGAAGACTGGAGTAATGACTGCTGAAAATTCAGTTTTGCCATAACAGGAATAAATTATATTTTACAATATATTCAGATACAATGGTTATTTTACTGTTTTTTTCTGTATTTTTGATCAAATAAATTCAGCCTTGATTATCATAAGATTAAATATTTAAAGTAAAAAAAAAGATTTTTCAAAGTTGTAAATTACACAATGTATTTTTCCTCCAAAATTCCAAGTTTAATTCAATGTATGCGAATTGTTACTAACAATTTCTGAGTGAAAACTGCTTCTACACTAATTTAAGTGTATGTTCATTCAAAGAAAAAAAGTCAAATAGAAGAATTTTCATTTGCGGCCCAAGACTTTTGTACTCCATGGTGTGTATAAATGGTTTTATCTTTTTCATATCTCTTTCCTCCTCTGTTCTTCCATTCTTCCTCTTTCTGAAATCCTGGCATTGTTAGGAACTCTGCGGGAACGGTGGGAAAGGTTTTTGGCATAACTCTTCCTCAGTCTCAACCTGATCAACACAAGCCAGCACACTCATTCTTGGCTTCCACAGTATAACAACCAATCAAACAAAGATTTTAAAAATAGAAGCAGAAAAGATATGAATTTGCCAGCAACCAGGGGTGACATTTAACCTTGCCTTGTTTTATCTGTTTTTCCCACTTTTTTGGCTGGTTGCAAAATTGCCAAGAGTGTGTGTGTGTGTGTGTGTGTGTGTGTGTGTGTGTGTGTGTGTGTGTGTGTGTGAGTGAGAGAGAGAGAGAGAGAGAGAGAGAGAGCCCTAAGTCACTTGAACCCTTGACCTTCAACTGTAAGTGTGAGACTGGTTGTGGGCAAAAATCTGATGCATGGTTTGTGTGTCATGATGGAGTGAGACATTCCTGCTCAGATAAAACCTTCCCTAGACATGTGAGACATGTGAGTCATGTGTGTTTCCGTTGGGAAAAGAGAATTGGAAAGGGAAAGATGCTTTGTTTGACTAAAAAAAAAAATGGCTAGAAGTTGTACAAATAAGCAGTTCAATCTAAATAAACACTTAAGTGGGTTTCATGGTCAACTCCTGAATTTCAGTGGTCTGCATATGGCATGGGACTTCATTCAAGGTAAAGAGCACACACATAACACACACAGGTTGCTCAGCCATAATTGCACTAACCTTCTTATAAAAATATATACACTTCAATGCTTACAAATATTTATAAAAAAATAAAAAAATAAAAACTCACAATTAAAGCCTATATTCCATTTAAACACACACTAGGAGACCCCTGCTAAGACCCCATTAAATTAGTCATGTGGTGATTCAACGATTTATAACACTAGTTATGCTAATAACTGAACTAGGTGAGTGTTTAAAGTTTGCGGAAAGGGAATCAAGAATCAGTCACAACAATCTGCCAAATCTGCCAACAGCTAAATTTTATTTACTGTAAATGTTTTGTTTTAATCAGTGTTGCTAAAAAGAAGCAATGCTACTGACTTAACTATAGTTCAATACTATTTTTGACCAGTCTAAAACAAACTTTTACTAAAACTATTAAAAATTGGCTAACACTTAACAGTAAGTCTCCATTTGTTAATATTAGTTAACATGAACAATAAAAAAATACTTCTGTTTATTCCTAGTTCATGTTAATTCCAAAGTTTACTATGGCATTTTTAAAATCAAAAGTCGTATATTTTTATATCAGTTAATTGACTAAACTAACAGTGAATATTTGTATTTGTATTAACTAATAACAAACACTAAAAAAAAAAAAAAAAATATTAGATAGACAATGCATTAACTAACATTAACTAATTGGACCTTATTGTAAAGTGTTACCAAAAATCGTTTTCATTAATCGAAAATAAAATAAAATATTAGATGAAAAATATACTTTAAAAAACAACTTAAATTGTGCCTATGCAACTAACTGAAATTAAATTAGTTGGGAAAAGAATAAATAAATAAAACGTAATTTACATAAAAACTAAAACTATCCAATTAAAAGCTAAATATATTATAATAATTTTTAAATTACACTAATATAACACTGCTTTCAACTGTTATATTTGTGTGTATTCTAGTTTAAGTTTAATGCTGTCACTCTAATTGATTTGTGCCAGGAAAAATATGGGCCTGATGTTTAGTTTCAATGTAATTAGCTACATTTTGTTAGTAGTCTGCAATGTAGCCAACCCCTTTTTCACAAAAAATAGCTGTAGTCTAACTACTTTAGGTAGCTTTTAGCTTGACAAGCTACATTTTAAAGTAGCTTTTCAAATACTGGTTGTAATATACAAATCATAATTTTCCCTAAGTTTTAATATGTGGACTTGTAATTTAATAATTACAAATTAAATTAACAATTTGTCTAACTCTCACATGCTCTTTAAAACATTTTCCTCCCTCCTTTGTCCTCCTCCTCCCCCTCCTTCATCAACTCTAACAGCTGACGACTTTTGCCACGTTCTTCATTAATAAAATTAAAACCATAAGTGCACAATTTTCCACACCACAATTTGCCAAGCACATCTTACCAACAAACATACACTTGTTCACATCTTTCTCTTCACTCACTGAGGCAGAAGTCTCCAAACTCATCCTTTCTAATCATCCTACTACTTGTCTGCTTGATCCTATTCCATCTCATCTCCTTCAAGCCATTTTTCCTGCAGTTGTACCTGCACTCACTCACATCATTAATACATCCCTTCACACTGGTGTATTTCCCTCAGTATTTAGACGGGCTCGTATAACCCCACTACTTAAGAAACCCACCCTTAACCCATCTCTTTAGAGAACTACAGACCAGTTTCCCTTCCTCTTTTCATTGCAAAAACACTTGAACGAGCTGTGTTCAACCAAGTCTCTGCCTTTTTCACACAGAACAACGTCCTCGACAGCAACCAGTCTGGTTTCAGAAGTGGTCATTCAACCGAGACTGCCTTGCTCAGTTGTTGAAGCCCTAAGACTGGCAAGAGCAGATTCCAAATCTTCAATACTTCTCTTGCTAGATCCGTCCGCTGCTTTTGACACGGTTAACCACCAGATCCTCCTGTCAACCCTATTGGCAAAGGGCATCTCAGGAACCGCACTCCAGTGGTTTGAGTCTTACCTATCATATAGGTCTTTCAAGGTATCTTGGAGAGGTGAGGTGTCCAAGTCGCAACATCTAACTACTGGGGTGCCTCAGGGCTCAGTTCTTGGACCACTTCTCTTCTCTGTCTATATGGCATCACTGGGTTCTGTCATTCAGAAACATGGCTTTTCATATCATTGCTATGCTGATGACACTCAACTCTACCTCTCATTCCATCCTGATGATCCGACGATAGCTGCTCGCATCTCAGCTTGTCTAACAGACATTTCTTGCTGGATGAAGGACCATCACCTTCAACTCAATCTTGCCAAGACAGAACTGCTTGTGGTTCCATCAAACCCATCGTTTCATCACAATTTCACCATCCAGTTAGGCACATCAACCATAACTCCTTCAAAAACAGCCAAAAATCTTGGAGTTATGATTGATGATCAGCTAACTTTCTCAGACCACATTGCTAAAACTGCCCTGTTCTGCAGATTTGCTTTATTCAACATCAGGAAGATCAGGGCCTTTCTTTCGGAACATGCAACACAACTCCTTGTTCAGGCTCTTGTTCTGTCCAGACTGGACTATTGCAATGCTCTCTTGGCAGGTCTTCCAGCCAGTTCTGTCAAACCTTTACAATTAATCCAGAATGCGGCAGCAAGTTTAATTTTTAATGAGCCGAAAAGAATGCACATCACACCTCTGTTTATCAATTTGCACTGGCTACCAATAGCTGCTCGCATAAAATTCAAAGCATTAATGTTTGCCTACAAAACCACCACTGGCTCTGCACCCCTTTACCTACATTCATTACTTCAGACTTATGTGCCCTGTAGAACTTTACGTTCTGCAAGTGAACGTCACTTTGTTGTGCCATCCCAAAGAGGCACAAAATCACTTTCACAGACTTTTAAATTAAATGTTCCTTCCTGGTGGAATGACCTGCCCAACTCAATCCGAGCAGCTGAGTCCTTACCCATCTTCAAGAAACGGCTAAAAACACATCTCTTCCATCTTTATTTGACCCTCTAACTCTAGCACTCTCTATTCTAAGCAAAAAAAAAAAAAAAAAAAAAAACCTCTAACACTAGCTTGCTCTTTTTCTATTATATCTGTATTTACCTTTTTATTATATAAATTTTAAAAATCCCTTGCTACGTATACTTAATCTAACTGAGACTTGTTATAGCACTTGCATATCATTGCTCTTTTGTTGATTTTGATTGCTTCCATTGTCCTAATTTTTAAGTCGCTTTGGATAAAAGCATCTGCTGAATAACAAAATGTAAATGTAATTTCTAGATCATATTTCCACAGCTCAGTCTCATGTCAAAATGATAGAAATGTTCCTTTCCTCTGCATTTTCCTAAATAATCTTGCAAAAGAATTCCTCACAACCCCACTGGAAACACCACACCCTCTCTTATTCTCTCTCTTTGTGAAATGTGCGAGTTTCTTTTATCACCGTTGGCTTTATGATCTCGACAATAATTGATTGCTCCCTGTGAGTCTGCCCAAAATCACTCCGAGGACATAAACAACTAATAAAGTAAAACATGTGCTTGCCTCTCCTCCTAAAACCGCACCAAACACTGCCATGTCATGTGACTCTATGGATACCGGCCAGGGAACAACACAAACACACACACACACACACACACACACACACACACACACACACGTGCATGCCTGCAACACACAAACACTGCAGATGTGTGCAAATAAAAACACTTGTGAGTACTCAAGAGCAGAACCAAATGTTCTGTCTCAGCCTCCTCATTCTCAGGCTTTTTCCAGCCATCTCTCTTCCTTAAGCACACACACATACACACAGTGCCAGGAGGACCATGCTGTTTTCATTAGTACCCTGTGTTTTATTGCCCAAATCGCTCTGCTGTGGTCAGGAACCTGATCCAAGACCCAAACAGAAACCATAGCAACCCATTTTTGTGGGAATTCTTTTGCATGCCCCCTGTACACAAACACACACACACTCTCACACTCCCACACAACACACGGACTCACTCATCGGAGTGACTTCATATATTTTCTCTGACCTTAAAAACGTATTGTCAGGCAAACAGCCACAATGACGAACTACTTAAGTGCCCAAACACAGAACATACAAACTCACTCTTACATCATCCATTTTCATATGCAAATAAAAATGCTCTGATTGGATACTGACCCTGCACTGTTGGAAATACATTTTGTCCCTTACTACGTTCAGTGATACTGTTGCTATGAATGGTCTAATACCAAGTTCAAGATGAAGAGGAATACTTGTGTTGAAATTCCCCACTTCCAGCCTCATAGTGTTTCAGAACTTGGAATTCTGCTGCCTCTGCTTGAAAATAACCAATAGAATGTTGCTTTAGCTGCCTTCATTTCATGCCTTCGAATTGAACAATCTTGGTTATTTGATTACTTGGGTTTTTTTTAGTAGGAAGAACTTTGAGTTAAAACATTTTATGCAATTGCCATTATATAAAAATAAAATAAACCAATGGTAATTGAAATAAAATAAAATAAAGACTTTTTGACAGTAGAATTCTAGAAAAATCTGTTTTAATATTTGTTTGCCAATATGTTGGCATCACATGACCAGTTGGGTCATACAGTTGAGTTACTATTACTAAAAATAGTCATTATATGAAATGAACATTGTTTTTTTAGCCAGTGTTCAAGTCATTTCACAAAACCTGTCAAAGTGCAATGAAGCCAGTCTCATAACACAAACCACCAAGAATACATTAAAAAAAATAGAGATTTTGTATGCCTGTACTTTAGTATGAACTGTTGGACACTGTAGAATAACAGCTAAAAGCTCTGTTAATATAGTGGCATGGATTACGTTTTGGGCCTAAAACTTTCCAGATTTAAAACAGTGTGGTGGTACCCTCTGTTCTTGCCTTCTTATATTAGATTATATACACTGCAACACTTGCCAGTTTATTAATTCATTTTACTTATTGTATTTAATCAGCCCTAAAGTGCCTCCAATCACTCTGTGCAGAACCAGTGGTTTTTCATTAAATATCAGCCTCATTTTCTCTGTTCAGAAAATCTAGCCGTGATATATAAAGAAGGGTGCATAAAGTAGATCCTTTCCAGGCACTCTCGTCTCTCTCTGGAGAAGGACGCCTTTCTCTGCGCTAATGTTCCCGTTTGAAGTCTGCATTTAATGGCAGGGGTCTTTTTGTCATGATTATAGATGTGTGCCATTTGCGCTCAGCCTGAGAAATGGGTTGTGGTGGTGTGTGACGTCCATGTGTGTGTGCGGTCTGGGTAAGAAAGATTTTTTAATTTGTCATGACTACTTTCATTACTCAGGTTATATGCAATGGGCGGCTGATTTATTTTGGAAAAGTAATAAGCTCGAGACAAAGAGCCAAAAGAGCCTTACACCGTGTATGTGTTAGTGTGTTTAAATCAACACATCCACACAAAAACTATCATGATTTAAGCTCTCTACAGTTTCACAGCTCTCTACTGTACCTGGAAAAGTAAAACATCTCACATGATCAGGCATACTCACTGTGATCAATCTCCTGCTGTATGATCGCTTTCGTCTTTTTGCACGGAACTTTGCTTAGAAATTTCCAGAACACTTCAATTATGAGTGAAACTCTAGTCTGAAAGGGATGGCAATTCTGTGATCATTTACTCACCTTCATGTCATCCCAAACCTGGAGTATGTTCTGGTCTTTTTTTTTCCATATAAGAAGTGAATGGGAATCCAAACTGTCATGCTGCAAAATGACATGACGTGAACTATTTCTTTGACAGTCTAGATAGGACGTATAAATGTATCCAAAAGGTCACATGGCACGTGAAAGAGTGAAAAAGCATGAGAAGGAGAGTAATGAGCCATGTGGGGTGTTGTAAAGGTAGAGAGAGTAATGGAAGAAAAGGAGGGGGATTGAGGGGTCTGCTGTAAAGAGCTCTTTGTTTTGAAGATCTGGAGACACCTGGCTAAGGCTAAACTCAAATTCGTGGATTAGAACTCATCTACAGGTGAACAGACTACATACCAGTGCCAGAAATGACCCTTTTGTCTATTAAGGGGAATTTGCCGCCCAGAAATGGATTTTCCAGTGCGTTTCATACGTTGATGAGGGCATTTTTTTTTCTAAAATGCACAGCATGTTGTCACTTTGTCAAATACTGAACCAATACGGTGCCTAAAAAGGGTAGTGAAATTTTTGAATGTTTTTAAAAGAAGTCTCCAGTGCCCAACAAGGCTGTATTTATGTAATGAAAAATACAGTAAAAACTGTTATAATGTTAAATATTATTATAATTTAAAATAACAGTTTTCTATTTGAATATATTTTAAAGTGTAATTTATTCCTGTGACACAAAGCTGAATTTTCAGCATCATTACTCCAGTCTTCAGTGTCACATGATCCTTCAGAAACCATTCTAATATACTGATTTGCTGCTCAAGAAACATTTCTTATGTTGAAAACAGCTGTGCTACTCAATATTTTTTTTAATTATAATTTAATTTTTTTATTTATTGGAGAAACCATGATACGTTTTTTTTTTTTTTTTTTTCCAAAATTCTTTAAATAATAGTTCAAAAGAACAGCACTGATTTCCAGTAGAAATCTTTTGTACCATTATAAATGTCTTTGTTTTCACTTAAATTAATACATTTAAAATGCAATTTAACACTAACTTATACATTTTATGCATCCTTGCTGAGTAAAAGTAGTAAAAAAATTTAAAAAAAAAATCTTCTAAACAATGGTGGATCGGTCTATAATAGAATACTATAGAGAAGTTCACTTCAGGGGCATTTTTGCCCTCCACATTTTACATTTCTAGGATATTTTTGTCACTTTTGTGACATTTTTGCCCTAAGCCCTGGTTAAAGCTTGACCCTGCCACATAACACAGGTCATAGGTCACATTTAAAGGCATAGTTCACAAAAATGATTGCAATTCTGACTTTACAAACTGATATACTTTTCTTTCTTCCAAATCTACAAAATTGACTACTTTTATGGCACCTTTGTTTCCTTTTTGGAGCCACTAGTCACTACATGATTTCATGGCATAGGAAAGATTAGTTAGAAATCGATATTTCTCCTTTGGTGATCTACTGAAGAAAGAAACCCATTCTGGTTTGTAGCAACATGACAGAATTTTAATTTTTTTCAGTGAACTGTTTCTTTAATATAAATCAGTCAACCAATGTATTTGCAAGACACTAATGAATTCCATATAAACAGCATATTTTCAGTGTGCTCTCATGTTGATTCTGTCAATGACACTAGATTTAAGACAGTAAACCATCAAAAACTGTAAGACTGACCTAATTTCCATCTGCAAACCTCTCAGCGTGGATCATGACCAGCATTAGACTGTAGGACAGACCTCAACTGCAGATTTTAGTACAGTATAAAGCTATAAACTACAGAAAACCCCCTAAAATCTCTCTCTCATGAAGCAACGGCAGTAGAGTCTCCCCAGAAACTAAAGGCTATAAACCACAAATGCTGGATGAAGAAACCATATGGCTAATGAAATGAAATTCCTTTTGACAAGCAGATGGAATGATTTGTTACAGTAATTTTTTGGTGGTATTGAAATTCATAAGCATCAAGAAATATGGCATGTGGGAGAAAACTTGCATATATGAGCATCACATTTTACCCAAATAACAGCCACTCTGTCCCAGTAATCCTTCAAACCCAAGCAATGGCCTGCTATTTCTACCCAGGTCAAACTCATAAGCCACAAGCGATTTGCCAGATAGGAGGAAAAGAAAATGATCAAACATAATCACATTAGCACAAAGCTGTCAGCCTGAGGCCTTTTTCTACCACTGGAAACTACTAAACTTGATGTCTCTCTGAGGTCATGGATGGAGTTTGGGAGGTCTCAGAGAGGCCAATGCACTCCTCATGGGGCCAGCATTGTTTGAGTATGTGAATATGACAAACAAAATGAATGATTTTTAATTATTGATATTGTTATGAATGTAGTTACGGCTATATACATCCCTCTACTCTGTGTACTATTCTTGCTATACATTATATTGCCATTGCCATGATGATTACATTTTTTGTCGACTGTGCTATAATCAGCAAATCACCTTTGAGTGCTTGATACATCATTTCCCACAATTGTGATTACTGGTAAAAAGCACCTTTCGTGGTATAAATTGCTGGCCATTTGGCTGGTAATGTTATTAGGAAGTGCAACAGAGCATGGTTTAAATTGCAAGAATGATATTTGACCCTCACTGTTTTTACATAAGTGACGTGAGGGAATCAAATCAAAGACATACAAGTGATCTGCAAAAGCGTTTGTTTCTCTTTTCCTCTGATTTTTCTGGACAAGAAGATTTTGTCAATAATATGCAAGGTCAACATATATACAGTATATATATATAAATAAAGGTTTTAAATAGGTTATTTTCAGTTGATTTTTCAAAAATATCGTTAATTATTAATTCATAAATATCACGTTACAGCCTGAACT
>JAFVLL020022602.1:0-11463 GCA_021397915.2 Tor tambroides
ATCTGTGGGGTATTTTGAGATGCAACTTCACAGACACATTCTAGGTACACCTGAGACTTATATTACATATTGTAAAAAAGGGCATAATAGGTCTCCTTTAAGGTTTTAAGTTGAAATAGTTGAAAATTTAAATAATCTCCTCTTCAGTGAGCTCAATGTTTCCATTGCATTGTGCTGTGTCCTCTTAAAGTATCTGACACGTTCCACTGTGGGCGCCTCTTTGTATCGTCACATATGTTGGTCCCGTGACTACCAGCTGGAAACTTGACTGGAAAATTGCAGTGGCTGCCTTTTTTGGAACGCGTCTTTTAATTTACCCCCTTCTAGTTCTCCGTCTGAGCTGTTGAATCCAGCAGGGCTTTTCAGAGCAATAATGAGTAGGTTTCCCTGTGAGCAAACACACACACACGCTATTACACAGATTACTCACGCAACTGAACAGACATTCTTATGACCATGTGACTCAGCTCACTGTCAACTCCTGAAGTACCGAGACAAAATACAAGAGAATTAGTGGGATGGAATGAATATGTCTTTAAGATTCAACGTGAAATAGGCTGTTCCTCTCAGAGAATGATGTGTCCCTGTCTGTTGCTGCTATTCTTGCAGCTGTGAAAATAGGAGCGTTTGGGTGATAATACTCTTTCAACAGGACGTCTTTCCCTCTATTCTATTGTTTCTTACATGAGCACGTTTTACATAAAATGTACAATTCTGAATAAATAATCATTGAAAACTGAAAAGAGCACTATGTGCTGCGCATCACTACATTATATATACAGCAATTAATGCCATTAAAGATATTATTTTATTATATAATGTACAGCTTTTACCCTCATGAAATGTTCTTGCATATCAACCACAAGTAAAACCATGAGTGGCTCTATATTTTATTTAAACTTCATTTGACATGTACATCAGCAGCCTAATCAATTTTAGAAACTGCCACAGTAGTAAAAAAAAAATAATTAATTAAAAAATTAAATAGATTCTCACAGTCACTAATCCTAACTCAAAAATTGGTTAAAGCCAATATCACCACAGGAAACAGACTGAGAAAAGTAAATAAATGAGATACATAGTATTGAATTTATAACTCACAGGACATCAAGAAAAGGTTAGCAGATAAAAATTACTATCTATCTATCTATCTATCTATCTATCTATCTATTAAAATTAATTTGTTTGTATTGCGTTTAATTGACAACATTTAACATGTAACATTTATTTACATTTATTTACATTTACTTAGTAAAGTGATTTTTTGTCTTTGTTTCTTCTTTTCTTTGCTAATATTCATAAATGTCTGTAACTGTAACACTAAAAGTGTCTGTAATAAAATATAAATATCCATAAAACAAGATAAATGTACTTTCAAAGCAAAATCGCACAATATATTATTTTCAAAGAAGATATCTTTTTTACTCTGCCAAATATTTTATCTTTTTATGAGCATAAATCTAATTTAAACAAAAGTTTAGTTTAATGCAATAAACAGACAGAATAATGTATATATATATATATATATATATATATATATATGTATATATATTAGAAGGGGGTAAATTAAAAGACGCGTTCCAAAAAAGGCAGCCACTTTCCTTATTATTTAGCATGAATCTTTTTGGCCAGTTACTGTAGTTACTATGGTCATTTTTCAGGTTACAGGTTTTTTTCATTTTTTGGGTGCAATTTTCACAAGCATTTTCAAAACTTATAGTACTGATCTCACAACAGATCATCATGAATGCACTTCAAACATTTTAGTGTGTTTTCAGTTGCATCAGTACAAAACACAATTTCACAAGGTTTTCACAACACAAAATATTTTTCATCTATGTAAACATTTTATTCACAGGATTTAGATCTCATCAGTTATCAGAACTTGTGCAGTGTTTGTAAGTTTGCTGTTATGCTGTTCCACTATTTCATGCTAGAAAGCTCAGGGTGAAAATTCCCCATGTAGCGGATCAATGGCGAGATGCTGTTTTGAATTCTGTGTGCTGCTGTAATGGTGTTGCTGAAGTGGAGTACTCTGGCTGATGTGACCCAGGCCACCCACTCTCACTCTGCCTGTGCCGCTTTTTAATAACCATGTGTCTGGTCTCAGCCCACCAGGGGCAATTCACCTTAATACACCCACTGAAAATAAGATATTGGACATTTCAGAAAATCTTTTGAACCCTGTTCCTACCTTGTAAATCCATTTAACATCTACGGGATGTGTACAGGATGTCACGAGAGGTCACCCAAAAAATTTAAAATTTTATTTTCTGATCAAACTCCAGAGACACAACAAGAAATGTATTGCAATTAATTTAGCAAACAATGAAAGACGAGAACAACCTGAATGTCAAGTTCCAAAGAAAAAAACAAACAAACGTATTTACATTTACTTCATTTACAAATATCAAACACATGAATACAGTATCTGCTGCTGTTAAAATGTCATTTTACAAGTGTATTTTACATCTTAAAAGTATATTATTAAAAACACTGCAGTTAATATTAATTAAACAAAAGAGTTCACTTTCATAACTTTTTAATACACTTTTTAAAAAATGCATTTTATAATAATATCACAGTCAAGGTTTTACTGTAAAGTACAGGTTAAATCAGTGTTTTATTAATCTGTTTTAAAAAAGTATACCTATCTTGATGTTTAACATACAGTACTAAAGCACATGTAAAGCACTTGATTATAATTTTACTGTAGTGTTATTTGATATTACATTTAAAGTTATATCTACAAATATATATATATATATATATATATTGTATATACGGTATATATACAAATGTATATACCGTATTTAAGTATGTGACACAAGTTTCAATTGAAATTACATTAAAGTACATTTTATTTTATATAAATAAATACTTGTCAGTACATTCAGCACTTCACTTTAACCATATTTCAAAGACAATAGAAGTATTTATCAAATTAAATATAAAGATGTACTTAAGTCCAAAAAAATCAGTATTAAATTTAACTAATTGCATTTATTATAAATGTAAACCATAATACATTTTCATTTAATTGCACCTAATGTGCAATTAAATGTTGCAAACATTACATTCAGTTCACATTTAGGTATATTCTTTTTATGTATGTTATTTCCACAATATGTACTCTTAAAAAGTATGCTGAAGTATGTTTTTCAACTGATGGTGATCACATTTCACATTACATTAAAGGGGACCTATTATGCTCCTTTTTACAAGATGTAAAATAAGTCTCTGATATCCCCAGAGTGTGTATGTGAAGTTTTAGCTCAAAATACCCGACAGATAATTTTTTATAGCTTGTTAAAATTGCCACTTTTAAGGTATGAGCCAAAATGCTCTGAATTGGATTATGTTGCTTTAATGCAAATAAGCTGTTGCTCCCGGAGAAGAGGGCTGAGCTTCAAGAGTTCCAGCTCCCGCATTAGCAGTGCTAGCCTTGGCAAATAAACATTCCACTATTAATACAAGCCTGTTATCTTTACAGAAAACATATTTGGTTTCAAAGTCAGTAATCTTCTTATACTGTGCATAATAAATTTGCATTTATGAATTACACAGAAGGGGAGCACAGCAGGATAAAAAATAACAACATAGCTGGTCTCATGGTGCATGGGATGCTATCACAAACTTTATAAGACCCACTTGTGGTTATGAGCTCAACAAACTCAAGCGATCGATTCACACTGCTTTCATATGCAACTTTTAACTACCACATTCCTATTCACGATCATTCATGAAGACAGCACCATTGAAAACAGACAGAGACAATGGTAGCTTTAGCATCATTAGCCTTACAGAGTGCCAAGAAGCTCTTTCAGAAAGGCAATTTAGAAAACAAACGCGTGATACTTACTTTGTCTGGAGCTGACGTTCGTGCACGAAGCATTGGTATTGATCCCTACACGTATTGGGCACTTTACCGATTTTTTTCCAGGAGATTTTCCTTAGACAATGAAGCTTAACCATAGTGTCCTCAGCGGCTCAGATGAGGGGAGATTATGGCGACTCCTGTGTTCGTTAGTGCATCCCAAAACACAACACTTGAAAAGCCTCTTTGTCGCTGACATTGTATATCTCCAGCAGCTACAGTGATCAGTAACGTTAATGGCGGAGGCGGACACAGCTTCTCACTCAGGGCTGTGTCTATGCTTTTAGGGCAGCGTCACAAATGGGCGGGACTTTTTCCCCTCGGTGACGTGAACAGAGGGAGAATCTGAAACAGCTCGTTCTGAGAGACTGTTTATGATTTTATTAGATTATAAATAAATGAGTGGGTGGATTTTTACCATTATAGGCTGGTTGTTTTCACACACTGCGGCCACACAACTGTGTTCAAACACCTTATAAAAGTGATTTTTGCGTAATAGGTCCCCTTTAAGACTCGTTACAGTAGTCACCATTTTGAACAGTTCAGTATTCTGTTTTTTTCACTACTCCTCCTTCAAATTTTGTTCATTTTCTTTGGGGTATGCCAAATCCGTGGATACCGATTTTGCCGAGATGCAGGATCGAATTAACCTCCTGTCCGCCATATTGAATTTTGATATAAATAGTAATATCTTTTAAATGATTTGACATATTGGCACAGAATTTGGTAGAGATCATCAACAGCATGTCCCGAAGGTACCTGAGAAGTTTGAACACAGCGCCACCTTGTGCACCGGAAATATAAGGTTTTTGCTAAAAAAAAAACTTTTGAAAACATTGTCTTAAATGCATTTAGTTGATGTCATCCATTCTTGGTTTATGCCAATTCTGACAATAGCCTGTTTTTAACTTTTATAATGTATTTTTTCTTTTTTTGTTTGTATTCATTCTTATCTTGAATCAGTCCTAAGTATTACTGAATGCGTGTGACCTCTGTGAGGTTTATTGTATTAAGCTGCAAAATTTCTAAACCTAATGCGTCGGTGTTCAAACTTCTGAACCATGTTTATCCATGTTCTCTTAAAGCACATTTTAAATAATTAATGGATATCAGTGTCTTAGGATGAGTATCATTTATAATTTGACTTACCAAAATCTTTTTTTTTTTTTTAGTTCAAGAAAACATCCTTCACGGACAGTATATATTTTCACAATTGCAAAAGTAA
The DNA here is from genome assembly GCA_021397915.2 of Tor tambroides. Taxonomy (NCBI): domain Eukaryota; kingdom Metazoa; phylum Chordata; class Actinopteri; order Cypriniformes; family Cyprinidae; genus Tor; species Tor tambroides. The sequence goes on from JAFVLL020022602.1 coordinate 5,103, forward strand.
CATTTAGATCATTTCAGAGTAACATAAAACCCATGTCTAAAAATATTTGTTCATTCTCACCTTAAATCTCTCATCAGCATCAGCTTGAATATGTGTTCTAATGTGGGTTTGAATCCAGTGTGTCACCAAATAGTAACAAAGTGTGGCATATCAGTTCTGTGCTTCCTAACATGCTTTAATCTCTCTATACTTATTGTCTAACAAGTAAAAGCCTTTTTTTCTCACCTAAAATTCTGAACCATACAGGAGAAGATTGTGCAATCAAATCACACGCTGGTCATCGTGAAAGTGTATTTTTGGCACATTCTGTTCTTTGCCTTTTTGTTGATTTGCTGTACCTTAAGGGCTTGGCCCTTTCATTGCTGTTTGCACCTATATTTGAAAAATATGTTTATGTACAAATTGTCCCAAAATGTCTGTTTTTTTTTTTTGTTTTGTTTTGTTTTTTGGATACAATATATATATATATATATATATATATATATATATTTTTTTTTTTTTCAGAACATCAATTTCCCAACACATTATTTTCAGGAGTTGTTCGTGAAGGGCTGAAATCAGCCCAGTGGTCTTTTTTATCACCTGTTAGAGCAGGAAAAATCAATAGGAATGGGAGGTGTTACAGCTGTAAAGCCCTCGGCCCATTTAATGTCACAACATTTATCAAACTCTAATCTGAAAATGTAAACTTTTGCTAGGTGCCCAGGGAGGTTGTAGATCTCCCTGGATATATAGTGTAAAGTAACAGCAGAGCCTAATTGATTGTTAAGTAAACATTAATGAATACTTACAGAAGTGGAGTGGTGCTGCTAGACATTTAGCCGGCACTTTGTATCCAAAACAACTTGTAGTACACTAATTGAAGACTCAGTCAGCATAGGACAACCTGGGGCATCTCTCTCAAACAATATCGATCCAGTAAACCATCACTGCCGGACTCAACCTTTGTAAGGACTGAACCCACGACCTTAATGTTAGCACCAAATCTTTAATCATATTGTGTATGCCAGCACATTAACCAGGAGCCATGCTTCATCCGTCCCAAGCTCACTTGGCCTCTTTCCATTGTCAAGTATTGTGTCATTTGTTAGACAGGAATAGGGATTTTCTAATGCTATGACCTTTGCAAAAATCTATCAGATTCATAGAGGTGCTTTTGTGGTTTTTGAATTGAGAAATGAAGGGTCAGTGTTATTTGCCTTGGATCTGGATTGTGTTTGCTTTGTGATTTCTTTTGGGAGAACGTCTCAAACAAGTAGATCAATATTCTGATGACTTGTAAATGTGACCTCCCATGGAGCAGGCTTACGGTTCACTGATGTGTCAATAACAGGCTGAATGCTGTGGTAATTGGAAGCATAACTGGGAAATTGTCTATGATTGTTCCTGTCACTAAGAGAGTCTTAACCTAACCCTTACAGTGTAAAAATCTACTGTAAGACTAAGACTAATGCTCAAAATGCAAGTATGCAAAAAATTCTAGCTCAATTTAATGTGTTATTGTTATTAAGGAAAGACTGTGTACTTAATACCTTTAACTCTTTCCCCACCATAGATGGAATTTTCCAGATTTCTGTGTTTTCTCTGTTAAACGATAAGGGGCGCTATTAAACACTTTCTGAGTACAGAATCTCTGAATCAAAACACAGATGAAGAAGAAGCAGAAACAACAACATCGGCCCTGTCCCAAGTGGCACACTTCATGTACACTTTCGCTCTTGAGGACTTGCAATGGCCGCCTTCTACCCGACAGTCAAAGCGGCATTACGTCACAAAAGTGCTGACTCAGAGGAAGAGCGTGAGGATTTAGGGTGCCATCTGGGACAGGGCCATCATATGCAAGCATATACATATATAAAATAACGCAATTATCAAACATTAAACAGCATAAATCAAAACTGCCTAATGTTATGAACGTCCGAAAGAAATGCTGACCAAGGTATAGGAGTGTGCAAGATTTGGGAGTGTTTTGGGGTGAATCCAACTTGAACGTAGTCTTTAGCCCCTTACACACAGTAATACCAGTAAACTGCCATAAAATTACCAGAGCGACTTTACAGGTAAATTCAAAAATGCGCTGTTCACACAGGCAACGACATTCTGTCTTTTTTACCAGTAAAGCACCATTCACACATCGGTTTCAAATTTCAAAAACACGGAGGGTCAGTGTTTTTGTTGATGTTTTCATTTTTGTGTCAAACGTTCACATTCATGCAGTGCTTTTGGTCCAGAAACTTCGCATTACACGACTTCAAACCGAACTACACATCACAGAGTAAATCCGTCATCTACGTCAGAATGTTATGATTTGCCCAGAGATGTTGAATTTTGAATTTCAATGGCTCCTCATTGGCCCAAAGTAGATGTCTTACATCTCCGCGTTCTGAACTCGTACTTGCTCATAACGGTAATCTTCATTCTGCATTCACACAGAGCAGATTACTGGCAATTTACTGGTAATGTTACAACTTCTCATACCGGTAAATTGCCGGAACGAATTTAATTTACCAATAAAGACTGTATGTGTTTAAGGGAAAAGACAAAATGTGAAAAGACAAAATCCTGATTTTTTTCAGCTTTTTGAACAAAATGTTTTGTACAAAATCTTTTTTTATGAAACTTATCCACATTCAAGAGTTGATGAAAAAAGAATGCAGCAACAAAAATAACAAAAAAGCAGAGGCTCTGGTCTTTAATTTGAAATACTGCATGTCTAGAGTCATACAAATATTCTGAGGGCCATGACAATTTTGTGAAAATTATGCTTAAAAAAAATTAAAAATGCTAATGGTATTAGCAATGAAATTATGTTAGAAATGTTAATGAGGGAAAGAATTACAATCCCATGGAGCATTGTGAATGACATAATGGAATTCAATTATTCAGTTGTTATGTACATAGAAGCAATAGATTTCCTGTTTATTGCAAAATATGTGTGTATTTATATGTGTATATTGTGTTTATTGCAAAATATACAATTATTTAAGTAATATTGACTTTAAGAGTGCGAGACACTAGATCAGAGAGACTGGAACGAAAATGTCCTTTTGGTGTGATTGGTTGTTTCATTTCTCTGATTGATGGAGATTCTCTGCAGAATCATGGGTAATGTAGTTTTTACCAGAAATTCTGATGGTGGATTTGATAATTAGAAAAAAAGTTGAAATATTGTGTACTGATGGCTTCAGCAGCAGCATATAACAATAAGTGTACTCACCATGATATTCTAAAGCCTGCTTTACATGTCCTTAAACTCAGAAATTATTTTCTGTTAAACAGAAAAAGCAGTCATTGTGAAAGCACAACATGAGCCGCTATTGCTGTTTTGTTCATAGATGCACCATGTGTGAAACACAACTACTACTTACAGTCACTGCATTAACATTCAGCTTGAAACTTGTTTGTGAAATGCATCATCCGTAGCTTCAAGCCTGTTTAATTCCCTTTTTTTTTTTTTTTATGTTTTTTTGTACTTCCTCTGCCATGTCTCTCTCATCTTTTACTTTTATTCTCCCATGCTTTTCTTCTCCTTCATTCCCCTTCTAGATCTACTTACTATGGGGTTGATGTTTTGCTCTGACGTATTCCCTTTGTCGGTTTTCCACTCTTATTTAATTGTGTTCCCTCTCCTTTTGTGTCCTTGACGCAGTGTCATCGTGGGTTTGCGAACGTCCTTATGAGTCTCAGAGAATGGGACTCCCCTGGGGTTTTTAAAATGAAGTTTTGATTAATAACCTTGCATTTTTTGCAGAGGTGTGTATCAATAACACTTCATTTAAGCTCTGCCAGCACTGTTGTTGTAGATTAAATCAGGGTCACTGGGCCAAAAAAATCCAATGTACCATGCTATTGAATAATGCTAATGCCAGAGCAGCCCATGCTAAGTCTTACATTGACACACATTCAGGCACAGGTGTGCAAGAACACATGAATCCTACTGGAAACTGTGAGTGTGCACCTAAAAGTGATTAGAAATCTCTAGATTGAAACTTTATTAAAGGTTTATGCAACGTACTAATATTCACAATAAAATGGTAGTAAACGAATGAATCTTGCCAGTTTTTGTGGGGGTTTTTTTTGGCCATGCCTCTATAAACACACAAAATACAGGCCAATTTGAACGCAAGTAGATTAAAGCGAGCAGCATAGCTAACAGAAGTCACATTATAATTGATATATTTGAAAGTGTGATTATGTGCTATTTTGTTATTTTCAGCCAATTTCTTGCAATATACCCATGAAGCGCACTTGCAAATTTGTTATCTTGCACATGCAAATGAGCAGCCTGTGTTTGGGATCTTCATAAATCAGGGTCGCACTACATTATGGGAGGTACATAGGCAGGTGTAGATGACAGCTGCTTATGGCATATTTTACATAGTCTATAACAGATTGATTAGAATACTCTAATGAATATTCAGCAGTCTTGTGCATGCTCATACATTAATACATTGTTTTCGTATTTTAAAATAGCCTCTCATTACAGACTAATCAAAATTTCATTTAAAATGCAGAGATATTATTCAAGGATTGCCTCAGTCCCAAAACGGTCTGAAAATGGAGCTAGAAGAGGATCAGGTGGGTTTTGGTCCCACATCTGGGTGAACACTACGGCTGCAAAGATTTTTCCCTTAGAGACAATTTAGTCATAATTTAACTTAATTAAAAATAAATGGTTTTGCAAGTCCAATTTTGATGCTGCTGCTAGTGTATTTGATACATTTTTTGCACTAGCTTCAGATTCATTTTTAGGTAATCAAATGATTTTCATTTCAAATATGTGTTTTTTTTAGGTGCTGATCAACATTTCTTTTGAGTTTTCTCATCATGTTTAATCACCTTTACCCTTTACCAGTTCATTCAGTCACCCCCATGGTGAGACAACTTCATTTTTAAAAGAACAAATATTCCACATAGTCTCTTAATTAATATGAGGTCATAAAAGCTGCATGAACAATAGTAATAATTATAAAGGAATTATTAAAATGGTTTTAGCATGGATTAGAGAGTTTAGCACGTCATACTGCAGGACAACTTCCCAAAAATATTTAATGTCCACTTTCCATAATGCTCCTTTGCATGAAAGAAAAACATTTCCAAAAAGACAAAACAGGAGTCAAACTGATTTAGTACGTTTCATTTCACACAGCGAATACATCTCGATTCATCCATCTGTGTCCAGTGAAGGTTTACAGTAGACTCTGTGGATCTGTGGTCTGTGCAGGGCACTTGATTCAGATGAGGAATATATTGATCTGTCAGTGCGATGTGGGTGCAGATGCAGGCAGATGGGATGTCACGGCCACTCATTGGCGTGTCAATCCAGTAGGTGACTCTATTCTCCACACTGCCTGCTTGCATTAAACTCCTTATTAGCAGGGTTATGATTGATCCTGAGTCTCTCGGTGTGATCAGCCTCCTCAGTGACCTGTGAGGAACGCAGCTCCACTGAGAGACACACACAGCGCCTGTCTGTCAAACAGCTGTGATTAGACTCACAGCCCTCAATGAAAGCAAACAACTGGATGGTTTCTATTCTCAGGAGGACAGATTAGTGTAGGCTGACATGATTCATTATTATTGTTGTGCAACATTACATAATAGTTATTTTCTATATATACTGTATAAAACATATTATAACTATTAAAAAGATCACGTATGATGATTCATGTGAAAAAGAAATCATTAAAAAGAGTACTTATTATGGAAATAATATACATTAAAAGAACATACTTAAAGGGATAGTTCACCCAAAAATGAAAATTGTCATCATTTACTTATCCACATGTTGTTCCAGAGATATGAGTTTCTTTCTTCTGTTGAACACAAAAGAAGATGTTTTGAAGAATTGTTGGTAACCAAAGAGTTGACTGTAGCCACTGACTTCTGTTGTATGGGCAAAAATATATGTAAGGGAAGTCAATGGGAACCTGTTTGGTTACCAACATTATTCAACCATCCCTTTAAGTGCAAACTGAATGTAATGTTTTCAGACACACGTTATTTACAATATACATATTATATATATTATAGATTACATTTACATTTAGTCATTTAGCAGATGCTTTTATCCAAAGCGACTTACAAATGAGGAGTTTAAATGTATTTCTGTCATGACAACTCTCGGAGAGATTGGCATGGTAATGTACATGACAATGTTAATGTCTTGGCAGAACAGATCTGCTACGCTGCTGCTGCGGCAGAGCAAGTACCGAGACTTGCTACTGCCAATTCATCCACAACATGCTGCTGTGAGCATGTAAGAAATACTGCTGCTGCAAATATAACATACATGAAATAACCCCCATATAGCATACATTAATCACCTCGTAGCAGATCTATACAGGTGGAACTGGGGAAG
>JAFVLL020022605.1:0-17608 GCA_021397915.2 Tor tambroides
ATGATTTGGAATCAGCTTTTGCAATCCGTAAGGCTTCAGTGACTGACAGCAGCACAGTCTCAGTTGAATGGCCACTCCTGAAACCTGACTGGTTGGCATCCAGTTTGTTGTTCTGTAAAAGAAACAATGATACCTGGTTGAAAACAACTCATTTGAGGGTTTTGGCTAGGAATGGAAGAAGAGAAACATGTCTGTAGCTATCTAAAAGTGAAGTGTTTAATGTAGGTTTTTTGAGCAGTGGGGTTACCCGAGCCTGCTTGAATGCGGTGGGGAAGGTGCCTGTGAGGAGAGATGTGTTGATGATGTGTGTGAGTGCTGGTAAAAGTGTGGGAGAGATTTCTTGGAGAAGTTGTGAGGGGATTGGGTCTAGAGGACATGTTGTAGAATGGCTGGAGAGGAGAAGTTTTGATATTTCTGCCTCAGTGAGGGGACAGAAGGAGAAGAAGCCTCCCATTTCAGCAAGATACGATCCAAATCACCCCCTCTCCTCTGTAAAAATACCTTCTCAATTCCTATATAATGCAACAATGGGACATGATCTATGTATTTTGATGGAATGTGTTGAATATTTTAATGCTAACTGATTGTTGGTTGGATTGAGATTAATTGATTGTTCACACCTGGGAATAATTGTCTATTTATACCTCTCCTTACCTTACAAGAAATGACACATTGACAAAGGCGTTGTGCTGAAACGTTGGTAAAATAAAGAATCACCTGTAAGTGAGTGTGCGGTTCTATGCCTCTTTATGTAACTAATTTCCTAACAAAACACCAAAAAAATTGTTTTATCTAGAAAAAAACTTTTTCATTTTAAAAAATTGTCTTTCACAATAAATGTTTTATTTGCTTTTGGTCTCACTCATTTGAACAAATTCTTCATCATTTAATCCAAGTGGTCTTATTGGTTAATCAAGAAATGTTTTGATGTACCTTAATATTTTTGTTCATGTCTGTTTATAAAGCATCAAACACATCAAAACATAATGAATAAAATGAATCCAAAAATAATGAATTTTCATAACAGAATTGCCAGTCACCCGTGTGCTATTGGGTATTTGCATTTTGTTAGCACAGAACAGCACAAGGGAGATGAACCAATCAATGTCTTTGTGGAAATGAGGCTTGTCAGAAAGATTAAAGAGGGGAATATTAGTTAAATCAATACCAAACAATCAAGACACATATTTCAAATCAATGAAAAATGCTACAGTACTGCAATCTACAGTCATCACATTACAAAATGCACTTGCATTACCCAAACAAAGTGACATAAAATCCATAATGTTTGTAATATTGAATGACACCACCATAAGGTTTTCCATTCTGCCAGCAGAATAGAGTATACTGTCAGTAAATTATATTGACTTTTAAAGTTGTCAAACATGTACTTGCCCATCTTCATGATCTCTCTAATGGGCAACGTCATTCATTCACAAAGTCAGTTCTTGCATACAAACAAACACTTTGAATGTACATGGTAAACATATATTGTGGTTATCAGATGATGTTCAGATGATCAGATGTACAGGCTACACAGACAACTGAATATGTGTAGGTGTACCAAAGGATTTGTTGATGAACCATTAAGATCATTTGAATAAGTTAACAATTAAATAAATGAGGACAGGTGCAAATGAAAAGTTACCAACATTGTTAACTACATTGTGAACACAAAAAATGTTAACTACAGTGTGAAAGTGTATTGTACCAAGTTAACCAAAAATATGCTGAAAGATTGGAGAGAAAAAGAGTAAAGAAGATACTCATTTGAAGAAAGATCATTCTGTTTGATGATTACAATAAATATTCTCATTACGTGTCACTATATTTATGTATTTTGAAGCAAATGTGAATTTGTGTGGAGAAAAGCATACAGTACCACTCTAATGAAAGTACAATAGCAGGTTTTAAATGAAAGAATATGTTACTAGTGTGAAAGATTTTTGAAAAGTGAGAGTTTTGAAAAGTGTACTAATAATTAATTGCAGCAATGCAATTTTTTGCCCTGTGTAGCACATTGGATTGAGTAAAATGACATTGAAGGCTTTAAATTAATTGAATATAATTATTTTGACTAAAGTCTTCTTTTCTAAAGATCATGCAGGGTGACACAGCTTTATTTAACAGTAATGAGAAAAAAGAGTAATGAGAAGAATGTGCATTCATTGCCATTGAATTTAACATTGATTTATGTATGAACTTCATTAAAGAGATTTGAACCCAGCAGCTGGGCTTGACTTCATTTAAGGTAAACCACATCTAGTAGTGGTTTGTTGGAGAACATTTGTCGGGGAAAATATATGAAGCCTCAGTAAACAGGCTATTTTTTGAATAATCTTTTCTATAGTTAAAATGATATTGTCAGATGGTGGACAGTAAAATACCAGCTTGAATTTGGAGGGACAACTTTTTTGAGCAATTTCTCAAATGTACCCTGTTTTTTCAGTGTACCTCTCTGTGTTCTGTGGAGCAAACAACAGGTGTCATCTTTTATGTACAGGTAGTACATACAGTTCAATTTACAGGTCAGAAACTACACAGCCCACTCACTCTTGATGCTTTATGCTACACATCTGTCGATGCAAAAGCAAGAATCATAGCAATATCAGTTTAAAACCTTCATTTGTAGCAGCTATACTACTGTACATGTAATAAACAAAAACATTTACTAGATATATGGTCCAGAAACAGGCATTTATGCTTGTATTGGAAAACAGAGCTGAATACAAGCGATGCCTTGTATTTTTTTGTGCAAATGCTTAGTAGAAGTCTTCTATTCTCAGCCTCGTGTTTCTTTAGATTTGCAGTTTGACTAAGTGTGTGGATTCCTTTTGTGTTTTTGACTTATTCACTTTAAATCTGCATGCCCAACTACCATTTTTTTTTTCTTTTGAATATACGAATTAGGCACTGATTACATTTACACAATGAAATGCTTATATGAGGTGTAATTTTCCACACTACACTACACTAAATTACAATAGTAGTGTGCAAAGTAAAGCATTTTCCCATCATTTTTGATCAGCGGTGCTCAATTATGCTTCTGGAAATCCATCTTCCTGTAAAATGAACTCTAATCGAACACACCTGAGCCCGTTAATCAAGCTTTCAACCAAAATGTTCCCTAATAAGTTGATCTGATCATGGTATCTCTGTTCTTTGGATGCAGAAATGGTTGATATATATATTTTTTTTTTTGATAAAAATAGGCTGAAATATTGTATGCTTTGTACTGTATGTGTTAATTCTTATTTTTATTTTCTGGATTTAATTTTTTGGATTGATTTTATTTTTTAATAATGTTTCGTTTCATATAGATTCTGAAACTCTAGGTCAGCATCTGAAACCACTCAGTGAACAATATTTGGAACTGCGAAGGTTCAGTTGATCTCTCTTTAGTGCACAGTTTTTAGATCAAATATTGAATTCACGCAGTCATTTTCATTCACTTCCCTATGTAGTGCACTATGTGTCCTTCACAATTTGACTCATTCTGTGCTTTGTTTTATTTGTGACTTTGTCTTTGTGTGATTTTGTACAGAGCAAGTATCCTTTTGGTTCAACTGAACTCTCTTTAGTGCACAGTATTTGGATTGAATATTGAATTCACGCAGTCATTTTCATTCACTACTTCCCCATGTAGTGCACTAGTTTAAAAATAGAATATTGTATAAAAGGTTTGTTTTAGCATATAACGACCCTTGGGAGAAATGTGAAGTGAAAAGCTTCAGCTTCTGAGTTGCCACCTCAGGGCAAGTGTGTGAAAGTTAATTATACTCCCACTGTGGGAGGAGGGTTTTACATGACATGACATAACTCCTCATCCCTCCTCTCTCTCTCCTCCTGTCTATCTCTCTCCCTCTCTCACTTTTCCTGCTCTCCTTCAGGCATTGTCAGTCTCTGTCTGACCTTGACAGACTCCTTTATTGCCTGGGCTTTTTGCAAAGGCTGCAATTCAGCGCCATTTCAGCGAGCTCTTATGACAGGTATAGAGAAAGCCAGTTCAGTGGCAGCTGAGCAGGGTCTTTTTTCATTATGCTAAGTGACATTTGCTCTCCGTGGGTCACTGGTGGAGCATGCGAGAAGCGGAGCTGTGACAACATTCTGTACGTAGATATGTGCATTTTTGTTGTCGTTCCTACATTATTACAGTAGGCTTTTGGAACTGTGACCATTACTGGCTCCATGGTATTTTGAACCTCTTAGTAATGATCCAAATGCATTCATTCATTCAGTTCAGTTTTTTTTTTTTTTTTTTTTTTTTACAGCTTGTGCTTTGCTGAAGTTTATTTTTTTATTTATTTATTTTTTTCCATGAGACTTGGGCTGTTTTCAATTCCTTCAGTTTTAAAAAAAATAACAATTTTATATTTTAATATATTATTTAATGTAATTGGTTCCTATGAGTTCAACAGCATAAGTGTGTGTGCTTAAGTGCTGCATGTCAAAAAAGACGATATGCCACCTCTAAAAGCAGGATAAGAGGATTTTTACTCCTCCCTACTCAGCAATTGTCTAACAAATATTTCAGCACTCTGTCACAATGCTGCATTGTTTTCCAGCATTGTTCACTACTCATCCTCACAGAAATGGCTATGCTGGCTGAGAAAGCACTGACAACCTTCTATTCGTCTCGTCACGCCGTCAGATCTGCTTCAGGCAATTGTGCGGTTGATCAAACCGGCTGGATGTGGAGGTTTACAGGAGGCAGATGACTCACCGTGTAACAGTTCCTCTGTGCCCTGTTTGCCTGTGTGATCTATGGAGCTGCCATTCACCTTCAGATGCTCAATAAATATTGCCATGAGCAAAAGGCAAAGACGAGAGGAAGTTAGTAAGAGAGAGTAATGGAAAGAGTGTTTCCTTCCCTGCAGTAAGTGTTTGGGTTGAGTTCACTTTTTTTAAAATGCAAGTGAGTTTGAGTCAGTGTTTCAAGGCTTTCTCTGGGCTCTTCAGCTATTTTTACCAGTCAAGTTAAAGTTTTGAGTTGTTTCAGAAGCGTCCTAATTACTGTTCATTCTTGGTTTGTTTGTTTACTACTTGTCTATGTTAGTATTAAAGTTTTTCCCAGGAGACAAAACAGTTAGACAATGAACTCTACAAGGAAAATCTAAAAGGAAAATATTAATATCTGGTGGTAATTCCAATTTTTCCATTGCTCTTTACTTGTTGTGACAGTAACAAAAACATTTCTAAAAGCAGTTTATAAACTGCTACATCAGAGATGAGTTCATTTGTTGTTATTTGACCAGGGACTCAATCAATCTGAAACAGATCGATGTCTGTCCGTGATAAAGTGCTTTTTATAACTGTGTCGGACACTAGAGAAGGAGGCTATAATTTTATCATAGACGCAGTAGTCATTCTGCACATGTGGTCAGTTTCATTGCCAGTTAACTTGAGGAACAGTGACATCTGAATGGCTATAGGATGATGTTTGACAGATGTCGACTAAGTAGTTTGCGGCTGACCAGAGAAATGGTAAGCGCATAGTTCAGTTCTTTTTCTTGTGAGAAAATTTGAGATCACAAGAAAACAACACATAAAAAAAGAAAAAATGCATGGCCTCTTAGTGCAAAATATGACATAACAACCCCCACCATCTCCAAAAAATCATAATTACCTTATCATGTTGAAACACTGATAGCACTGCATACTACTTATATTTCTAGAGATGAATGAATTAATACTTAATAAGATAGATAGATAGATAGATAGATAGATAGATAGATAGATAGATACTGTTTCTGTCATTTCACTTCAAAATGTCAAGTTTTAGTCAGTGTGTTTCAATGTGATGAGTAAAAATGGAGAGGGATTGGGAGAGAGCTTTCCTCTCAACTTCTTTCTGACTTCTGTATCTCACCAAACTTCTGACATTGCATAATGACAAATAAAGGCAGTTTGGTGCAATTATTGCTGTATGTTTATCATTCCCTCGATGTATAGTGTGCCTCCAGTCTACATGGTTTAAGAAAAAAACAGCCATGTCCTTTAAATATCATTGTCTTCTACTGTCACAGCTCTATGATGTAAGCTCTAGCTGATATCACTCCAGTAATTGCATCTTGTTATGATGGGTGCTGATGTTGGGCCCGTGGGGCAATCAGGGCTCTAATCATCTTATAGCACCACCTCGACTTGAATCTTTGCTCTACATACACTCACAAATTGCCAAAGTTGCCACAGTTGCACCAGTTCCCATGGAAACTAAAATATAGTACAGAAGATTCTGACAAAGTTTTTTTTTTTTTTTCAAACTGTGGATGACTCTCACATTAGTTAAAAGCTAACGAGCAATCTTTGTGCACTGTCAGACAGTTCAAAGGAAAGGAATATTTAGATGCATCGTTACAGTATTTCAAGGAAATCTGTAAAGCCTGAATGTTCAAATATATGTCTGTGCACTATAAAAATCTAAATCAGTGTTTTTGTCTTATTCAGAAAAATATCTTACTCGTCCTTTAAGGAAAATTTTGATTGAGGAAGGTTAGAATTTTTATTTATTTACTTATTTATTTATTTATAATTTTTTTTTGTTTTTAAATATTGAAATAAAAATGCTGAAAATTTGAAATAATGAAATAAATATGCTGTGTTATACCAAGTTGCATTTATTTGCTCAAAATGACTGTTAAAACAGTAATACTGAAAAATATTTTTACTATTTAAAATAGACATTTTCTGAATTTTTAGCAGCCATTTTTTCAGAAATCTTTTTAATACGCTGATTTGATGCTCAAGAGAAATAGAAATTCGAAACAGAAATAGAAATAAAAATCTTTTGTTTCATCTGTTTAATGCATTCTTACTGAATAAAAGTATTAAATAAATAAATAAATAAGCAAGCAAGCAAACAGACAGATATATATATATATATATATATATATATATATATGTGTGTGTGTGTGTGTGTGTATCTTTCTGACCCCAAACTTTTGAATGGTAGTGTATTTGTTTAAACCAGAAATGTGCAGTTTAATAAACAAAATTACATTTATTTCAAGATATATTCTCTAACAAACAAGCCATAGCATGGATGCAGCTAAACTTTTCAAATAAATTTATGCTTTTCTAATGATTTTTGAATATTTTAGAAATGCTTATTATGAAAATCATACCTGAAATTAGCTGCTCCAATGGCATAAGTGGTGCCAGACAGTTATTAATGTGTGGGTTTCAGATCAGTGATTAAGTTATTCTGGTTGAAGTATCTGTTAGTCTTGAACTGGACAGCTTCCGGAAGCATATAATGCAATACTAACCCCATTTCCAACCTTAATACTGTAGAGGAAGACACTCGGATTGTTCCTGAAGGAGAGTAATATAAGTGTCGTTGGATAAAATGCTTATGGCTCTACTGTATTTCAACATTTCTGTCAGCAGAGTTCAGAGTGCTCAGGGAAATAACTTTGCCCCAGATTCTCATGTTGCAGGATTTCAACCTATTTTATGGAATTTTGAAGAAGAAAACTCTCAACCAGATCTAACAATGGCTGTTCAAAGCACAATATAAGCCTTGTAGAAGAAATGTCCCACAATGAAATTGGAAACCAATGAAATGGAAATGAGAAATGAAACCTGAAATCGCTTTTTCATTCATACACATCTGCACCCAGGATGGATTTTACATTTCATGTTTCAGGAGATGTTTGTTAACAAAAATTGAGCAAATGATGATTGATGTTTTCTGTTCTTTCAGTTTTAGGTTGCACTCATCTCTTCACTGCACAGTATGGGGGGTTTGGAGTCATAAATCAGTTTTATGTGAGACTAGATTTTAACATATAGTCAAGGTTAACTAAATATCCATGCTAAATTCAAACCTATACATGCACTGTGATGTCAGATATTGATTGCTGCCCTATTAATATTCCTAGTGTTTTGGGTCCTATTGCATAACTTCTGAATTATGTAATAGATTACATACCATGCATGAAGAAGTGAAAGAACTGTCCACAGATGTTCAGAATAAACATTATATAAACTATTTATCGACCTTAGAAATTAAATAAGGGGATCACTCAATAACCAATAACCAATTTTTTTTTTTTTTTTTTCAGATAACGTGTACAGAGAATGTCTTGCCAATGGCACCTGGGCAAAGAAAGGAAACTACTCCCAATGTCAGGAAATCCTCAACGAGGAGGTACGTGGTTGCACAAAAACACATTCATATAGTTATTTCACAATAATACATAAATAATACTATCATGCTATAAATCATACATAATCATTTCTAATAGTTATTGTTCAATAAACTGTTTTATACAGTGAGATCAAAAAGTCTAGGTTTTAAAGTTTATTATAATAAAGTTTTTAGTTTAAGCATTTGGGAAAAAATGAAATCAAAACCAGAAGATCTCTAGATCACTGCAAATTTGACACTGACCACATGAACCTCTTTGCACAAAAGGTCAGTTGTTCTTGCTTGCACAGAAGCAGCTCATACAGCTCGTAATATAGTTTTTAAAGGGGTCATATAATGCTATATCCACTTTTACAAGTTGATTGTACTGAAATGTGTGTTGGCAGTGCCTGTACACAACCATCCTATAATGATAAAAATCCATCCAGTGTTTTCTTTTAATCTCCTAATATGTTTTCCCCTGTCTCAAATCGAGCTGTTCGTCTTGTGACATCACAAGATCGGAGGCCCCTCCCGCAATTGTTGATTGACAGGAGCATTTCAACACAGACCCGCCCTGAGCGAGCTGTCATCATAGTCCGCCATTGTTGATATGCTGGAGCAGAATGGCGTCTAAGCGATCGTGGTGTTCTGTTCTTGGGTGTAATAACGAACACAGCAGTCGTTTTGATGTTCCTAAATCAGAACCGCTGAATCGAAGGGAATAGTCCCCCAGATCAACCTCAATTCTTTCATGTTTGCGCGAATCATTTCTCACCAGACTGCTTTATAAATGAGGGTCAGTTTAAAGCTGGTTTTGCCAGAGAATCTGCTCCTGAAAAAAGGATCGGTACCAACTATTCGTGTTCCTGCTGCACCTCCAGAAGAAGTGAGTGTAACGTTTTATTAACCTTTATATTAATCTTTGCTAATCGCTTGCATGTTTCACCATGAATGTGGCTAAAGTTTACACTAACTTTCATTACGTGAAATCAAGTGTTCATTACGGCATGTTTTCTATGTACGACGTTCTCAATATAATTCATAATCCCACGTTTGTAATGAACAACGTGTTATGGTTATTGTGTTATTATAAACTGTGTACGCTGTGGTAAAGTTAACGTGGTAACAGTACATTAAGCTTACTTTTGTAGATGGTTTATAACGGTGTCTGTTACTGATTAATAAGTAATATTATGTGCCAGTACATACAAAGATAGATCAAAGTGACATTACGTTAACCAACCATTCAGAAACGTCCTGTTCGAGCCTTAATTGTCGAACTTCTTCGGGGCCATCATCTTGTTCCGTGTCCGACTCCGGTTCAAATATTTATTTATTTATTTTTGACTCCGGTTCAAATTGATATGGTTGCACAGTGTCCTCAGAAACTCCCGCTGCCATTCTTCCGCCAAAAGATACCCTCAACTGTTGTCAAGGCAACACTCCATGTGTGTTGTGTCACGCCCCACAGAGCAGAGGGGCGGGGTGAGCAGAGCTCATGATCATTTAAAGGCACATGCACTGAAATGGAGTGCTGAACAGAGAGCTGTTTTTGACCAGGTAAAATGAGTGTTTTCTTACAATACTAACGAGAATTTTTAATTAAAGTATATTACAAACTTTTCATTTAGACCCTAAAGAATCATATTAACTTGTACAAAAATGGCATTATATGACCCCTTTAATGAAAATTGTTGTATTAAGAGTATAATGCAAAATATAAACTTTTTCACTAGTGATTTTAGACGTTTAGACCTCATACATACAATCCAGTGCAAACATCATAGCTGAAAGTCCCTTTTCTTTGCATTCTGGATCAGTTTGTTCCACATTTTACAGCATTTAGACTCTCTGAATCTAATCTAACGTGAAGGTTACAGACGTGTTATTGAATGAGGGACACAAGTCATGTTTTCAGGAGTCATTTGAGTTCTTCATTCAGGTAGCTCACTGTAAAGTCTTCAAAGATGGCACAGTAGAGTCCATGCATTCTTGTTGAGAGCTGTCACTTGGAATCTTTAGCAAGACTGTCATCCGACCTTCATAGACACTGTTTGCTTTTTATTTGCAGCTTATCTTTATGCTCTTTTATGTGTTCCAAATGTTCCAGCTAGATGCTGCTTGCCAAAGTTAGCTAGATTCTTGGATATAAATAATATGTGCGCTCACAACTTGCTATTTTATTATAAATGCAGTATGTATAGTAGATTAAATGGGTTTGTATAGTGCTTTTAAAGCATGGCTTTATGTACACTTTCTTACAAATTAAGAAATATATAATTCATTAAAAAATGCATTTTTAAATGATAATAATTATGCTGCAATATATTTTCAACCCACCTTATAAATCCAAATGAATTCTATTATCTTTGACATAATACTATATTTATGTCAGTATACAGCATCCAAAACACTTGTGGTTTATTTGAGTGAATTTGCAGATGAATCTCTCTGTGAAACACAGGCATGGCTGTTAGACAGAGACATTGATGCTACGCATCTACAAGATTCATTAGCTGCCCTTTGGTGTAACAGAAGTAACATGGGGGGATTAATAATGTATGGACTTTTATCTTCCCTCAAAGGAAGCAATTTAACCAGGCGTGCTAAGCCTTTGTTCACACAGGGATGGTGAAAAGAGAAATCGCTCATTCAATCAGTGGGACGGAGGAGTGGGCTAGCAAGGATAATGCTCAGATTTATATTTAGACAGCAGGGAGGACTTCCACCACAGCCAGTGGCTTACTGGAGCATGTGATTACCACTAGATGCTGTTTTTTAGCTAGCGATAAGGGTTTTCCCTCATTACTGAGAGCACTGTTAGAATTCATGTGCATTGTATTTAAAAGTCGAAAAGGGCCACTTAATCAGGTCATGCTGTTAACATGTGATCAGCTGGAGGATTGGTGTAGTACTTTACATAGTAGCTACTCTTGATCCAGGCAAGTAGGTTCAAACAAAGTTTGCACAGTAGGTTAAATCAGGCCTGGCCTTAACAATAATTTTACATATTCTAAAATTGTTGGTAATGTGGCAACAAACAGCATGAAAATACAATTTATAAACATTCTGAGAGAAACTAAGATAAGTTTTTAAGTTTTATATCATTTGAAACTGATACTAAAAATGGGGCACAACCTTTTCAAAAGGTACTAATATGTACCATTTTAGGGGTAAATAAGATACAAAGATGTACCTTTTGGCTTTTGCAACTTAGAAAAGAAAGTACAAAGTACGGGTTTCACTCTCAAAAAAGAAAGTACAAAGCTGGTACTGGGACCTCCTCAGTGACAGCTTTGTACTTTCTTTTCTGAGAGTGAAACCCAAATGGATGGGGACACACAAATGCAGACATGTCCACATTTTAATGGGCCTGAATTTAGTTCATTCACAATAATTCTTACTGAAATTGTAGCCTACTTTTTGTGCCATACTGTAAGTCGCACACACATTGAAGTTCCAACGGTATCCCGGTTCTTGGCTTATTTTGACTGGATCTTTTGAATCAGTGAGTTGTTGACTCAGGAACAGCAGTAATCGGATCAGTCTGATTTGCCAATGAATTATGCTGTGCAATATGTGAACCAAATCAACAGGTTCAATGGAAAGAATCAGCTTGTTCATGAATTAGACAGCGTCTCAGAGAGGGTGGTGATTTTTTCAAATAAATAACAAGTAACAATATGTTTTTATGTAATTTAGTGGAGTAAAAGTATGATATTAGACTTTGAAATGTAGTGAAGTAAAAGTAAATTTTTTCTCAAATAAAAACATACAAAATACAGATGCTTGAAAAAAGTAGAGTAATGAAGTAAAAATACTTCTGTTCACCTTTACTGTCCAAGTCAAGGTTATTATCATTAACCAAAACTAAATCTAATAAAACATTGTAGTTCATTGGAATTAAACTTAAATAAAATAAAATAAAATTAAATTAAATATAAATATTAGATAACATAAAATTGCTAACTAGAAGTAAATAAAAAGTCAAATAAAAATAAATGTAAAAAAGTAGTATTTGTTACAAACATATTTAACAATGATTCAAATGACAACAGAAAATATAAAAATCAAACCTAATTGAAAGTATTAATAAAAACTATATTAGTGTAAAAATAATACTGGCCCAATTTACTGTCTACCATTCCCATTAAGTAATTTATGTATTTCCTTGCAACTATTTTTTTCTTGCTTCTTCAGTCACCACTTAATTATCTGCGTTTTGCACAATGAGTGGAAAAAGGGTGCAAAAAATGCAGGGTCATGAAGTCTTTGGTATCTTAGCTTAGAAGCATAACAGTGCTACTCAAAGGTACGGTGGAGTCTTTAAACCTTTAAGCCTCTGTGTACTAAGTCAGAGTCCCCAGTGGCCTGCTTGGCATTTGGACTTGCCACTATGGAGCAAATGAAGCGGAGCAAGTCCCCACTGCAGAATATTTTAAATGTGGCCGTCAGAAGAACTGAATAAATGTTTGTTCTTATATTATCACTCAGGTTATTGTAAATGGAAATGCTTTTTTCCCAGTGCAATGGTTTTTTGCGCTGCTCTTCTGTCATTGTGTCTGTCTATTGTGCTCTGTGAAGAGTACTTCAAGACACAAGCAGTTGCCTGGTCACCCTAAGCAAGTGTTGCTGTGAAGTCTTTGGCATCACTCGGCCACCATTTGAAAACCATATTTTAGCAGGATGAAAAATGATTCAATACAGAATCAACACTGATGAAGATTCCATTCACATTCAAATTAAATTAGAATCAGAAACAGAAGGCAATAAAGCTCAGAGAGAGAGAGCATCTGCTCTAAACCAAGCAGCAGAGCTTATCAAGCCAGATTTGTTCACGAAATAAACATATGATTTGGAAAGCAGTTTTCCCAGAACGCATCTCCTTGGCAATTAACAAAACTCACTTTACCGTGAAAAAAAATACATTAAACCAGTTGTTCAGCATTAGCTGCACCATAAAGCCAAGAATATTACTATGCATTCTGGGAGCGGATGTGTGACATTAAAATTACTTTGAGAAATTCAGTGAAAACGTTAATATCAGAGTCAATTTACCACAGTGCATTTAGTATAAATAATTATTAAGCTACTTTTTTTAAATGTCTATTCGGCGAGCTATTTTCTACCCCAATATTGCATCATTTGCAGGCTTTTTTCAGCAAACATTGATATGTGTGATTATTTTAATCAGCATAATATATAATTCAGTGGATAGTTCTCCCAAAAATTTCAATTCTGTCATTATTTAAACACCCTTTTTCAAAACCTGCATGAGTTTCTTTCGACTTTTAAACACAAAAGAAGATATGTTGAAGATTATTGGTAAACAAACAGTTGCTGGTAGCCATTGACTTACATTGTATGAAAAAAAAAAAAAATACTATGGCAATCAATGGCTGCCGTAAACTGTTTTGTGGTCATCAGAAAAAAGAAACTGAAACAGGTATTGAACAACTTGAAAATGTTCATTTTTGGGTGAAATGTGCCTTCAATTAATCTTTTTAATCAATTTTCCGCCTAACGCAAATAGCTGTAAGTCACATTTTGAGAAACCAATCTGAAAGAATCTGGCTTGACAGTTTCTCTGTGATGTAGAGTTTTAATAGATGAGGCTTGATTGTGTTAAAGTTTGTTTTTAGCCACACAATTCATTATAGTTTAGTGCTGAGCTGTGCGTTGTAGAAGCGAATGTATTAGTTCAATCATTTGATCCAAATTGAGAATGCATTAAAATAAACACAGTAGTGTTTATTGATAACAAACGCTAGTTAAATGCGAGGTGATGATGGCTTTTTAGCACTTCAGCTCTTGTCATTGTAAACACTGTGTAGCAGAAAGAACAAACAAAAAGCATACTTTTGTTTGGATTTTAAAACAATTAAAAAACAACTGCAGTTATCCTCTACAGTGATATTTATGCGATACACACAATTCAGCATCCAAGCCAACTGGCACAAGGTACCTCTGGGACATGTGACAGATCCTAGGTAGTCTAAAACCACCCACTTACCTATAGTATCACACACACACACAAAATGCAAGGCAGACGTGCATTAGCTGCCCGCTATCTGTGCCATCTGTTTCCTACAGGATTGTTGATTTAATAATTAATAAGTTCGCTCACAGAGGAGAACATGTGGTGACTCCGTGGTGCTCACAGCTTAGGCAAATGTGGAAATGGAGCCAGCAGGGGAGGCTGCACTTGCGTGGGTTTCGCCCTTGGGGACATACGCGGCCAGGCAGGTTGAATAAATCTACAATCGCTGCACTCCGGGCTGAAAAGAAGCAACTGAGATTGTGGCACCTGTCACAATATTCAAGCAGAATGGACTGACTTTCATAAACATTATCATAATGATGTCCGTAATGTCGTGATATGTGTAGTTCTGAAAGTAGGTGGATGTTTCTTTCAGTTTTGTGTTCCAGGGGTTGATTTTTATTAAAACTGACAGATTTAAACTTTTGTTCTTCCTAAATAACAATTAAGTTCTTGGAAACTTTTCATTATTTATTTCATGTCTTCATATGCCTTATTATATAGATGTCATCATTTTGGACCAATATTTTATCTCAAAGTACAATAATCTATCATAAAGTATTTTCTATTTTAGTATTAAATACAGAATTTCAGTATTTATTGTATGAAAATTCATTATATCAATTTAAAAAAAAAATGTTTTACCATACCCAAAAGTTAGTGTACTTAATCACCAATGAGAAAAGCATGCTTGAAATAAAATTTTGGACATGCAATATGCAAAGACACAAATGAACGAATGCATATTTTTTGTGTGTCATTTGCAGTCATGCTGTAATTTTGTCAAAGTATTCAAAAAGCCTGACAATATGATTTAATTGTGTGTATTTAGGATATATAACATGCTATGTACAAAGTTAGGCTTTTGTAAAACACAGGAGCTGGCTATGTTATTACAAAAATGTTTAAAATGGTGGAAATGGCATTTGGTGGTTCTGGGGAAAAAAATCACAGAATATGTTTGAATGCACTGTTGCATTGTTAGTAAACAAAGGGCCAGTTTTACTAACAGTTTGCGTCAGAGCAAACCGTCTTTTGGCATTAAAATAGTACTGTCAGGTTTTACTAAAGATGCGCAATGAAGAATTAGCTCTGAAAAGGCGTGGACAGTTATTTTTGCACCTGACCTTATTGAATATGCATTTGTAGGAGTTTCCCTTTCAGATGCAAAATTTATGGGAGGAGAGTATTTAAATGAATCACTCAACAAGATTTACTAATGTTTGCGGTAGTCAAATTACTGTATTTGCGCCATTATTTAACGCCCAAAAAAAGCATGCCTTAAACTATTTTGCGCTTGAAATGGCTGCAATTATTGTTGCTAGGAGGAGGCACCACAGAGAACAGAGAGCGCGTGGTAGAAGGGAGAGGATTTTTTCTACATGTATTAATTTGTTTGGAATGCTAGAAGAAAACATTATCCGAACATATAGTTTGCCAAGCCATGTTATTTTTAATTTGCTTCAGGAAATAAAAGACGACTTGGAACCCTCAACAATGGAGTCACACAATACCAGGTCTATCAAAACTTCTTTTTTGGCCTCCGGTTCTTTTCAGCGTACTGTGGCTTCTTTATTTCATTTTTCTTTATTTGCGACTACTTTAATTTGTGCTGCGCTTGGTGTATTGCGTTGGTCGATATGTAAATGAAATGTTGCATCTGTGTTCTTTAATTTACGCATTGTTAGTAAATCACCCACAGAAATTTCCACGCCCATCGGCATTGTTTTGAAATTGCGCTCTCACGCTAATTTTCCCTGTTTAGTAAAACTGGCCCAAATTATGTAAACTAATGAGTTTGAAATGGTGAAATTGAAATGGTGGTGATCAAATAGTACTTCAATGACATTTATGTTAGTGCTCAGCACCAAAAGTGTCCACAGATGAAGAAGCATCCAGTAACTACAAATTTGTTGTGACATAGAGTCTGTTATGTTTTTAATATTTAGGGAACCAATCTTTCTGTCACTATTGACAATCACCAGACCTTGTTTTGAATTTTTGAGGAATTTATTACCAGAACAGTTATTGTTCATTTGTTTTTAAGTATCCAACACTGAAGATAGCCAAGATCATCTTTTTCTCTTGGGAAATTCATAACTTTGAATCTTCCTGTGTAACCTTTCTCCGACTCTTTGATATGCAAATGCTGGTGTCTTCCCCTCTAGAAGATTCAAAACATATTTTTGAAAACTACGTTTGGGAGAGCCAATGGTAGTCTGGGGATTGATTTAAGCAGTAAAAAGCAGCTTTGTCATTTACCTGTGAGATTTCTGAGCCAAAAATATACAAACTGAATCACAGAAGGAGCATACAGCAATCCAGTGTCTCACAGAAATAATAAGATTTCAATTTGAACCACTAAAGGAATCTCCACAGGCAGAGTGCAACAAGTTAATGAAGGCCAGTGACCGGTTCAGGCCCTCCAGCCTGGCATGTCTAAGATGCTTTTAATCCAATTGCACAATTAAATCATTACCTTCAGATGTTCAATGAGCCACAAGGTTTTGAGATCTTTTATCTCATTACATTTTTTTTTTTTTTTTGCTAAGGTTTAGAAGAAAAAAAACCCTTGCATATTGCCATTAATGCTGAAGAAATTGTCATATTTTCCACATTAAAATTTCATTTCTATTCCCCCCACTTCTTCACCCTCTTCATTGCTGAAAAACAGAACAAATGCCTTGTGTTCTCAATGAATTGTTCTTTGTAGCGGGGATGGAGATCATAGGGAATGGCATTAGATTTGATGGTGCTTAACCTCAATGAGCAATTGCCCTCAAACTACCTGGTTATGAGACAGAAACATGCACAAGATGAGCTGACTCTAAGTTATGCTGGTTTGAGAAGTTACACTCTAAAAAATAAAGGTTCCAAAAGAGGGTTTTCTCAGCAAAGCCATAGAAGAACCATTTTGGGTTCCTTTCAGCAAACAGTTCTTAAAAGAACCATTTTGAAGAACATTTTAATAATATCAAGAACATTTTTCTTTTGTAAAGAACCTTTTGTGCAATGGAAAGATTCCATGAATGTTAAAGGTTCTTCATGGAACCCTAGATGCCAATAAAGAACCTCTATTTTTAGGAGTGTATGATCACTTGCTTTGATTTTGTAATCAAATTCAGTAATGTTTAAGTCTTGTATATGCTTTTTCCAAAAGGAAATGTTGACATATCCAGCTCATAGTAGAATTTCCTGAGGATTTTGTAGTGGAAATGTTTTCAAAAGCATAATTACCTCATGAAATTTTACACCCCATACGGAAATGTAATATATGTGCATATACGAAATACCCATATATGCAATACATGTTTTATATATGCCCTATTCATATATGAATCATATTAGAAAATGGGACAATTTCATATATTGACATATAAGTCTACCCCATACAAAAATATATGTTTATGTATGTATAATACATTTATTGCCAT
>JAFVLL020022606.1:0-26117 GCA_021397915.2 Tor tambroides
CACACACACACACACACACACACACACACACACACACACACACACACACACACACACTCCCTCTCTCTCTTCCCATTTTCTTCTTTCCCTTATGTCATACTTGCGCACAAGCTGTTCAAACTACAATTCCCAGCATGCATTGCTCGAACATCTCCACCAATCAGATTCCTCGGCCTACCCTCCATTGAAAAAAAGAGGCTCGAATCCAGACTGAAAACGTTGTCGTTGCAGTGTGATTGTTTACACAATTGCATTTCCTGCAATATTATCAATTTTTGGATATAATAAATGGCCTCGACTTTACTGTCACCAATGGTGGATTATTATAACGACGAGGAAGAACTAGACAGTGTGGAAGAAGATGAAGATCGCAGTTTCAGAGGCAGAGACTCGGAAGAAGGTGATTACGCACAATAATTTAAGTTTATTTACCTTTTAACCCCCTTCACTTATGATTTATGGATTGAGAGACAAGTTTTATTTGTTAATGAGTGTACTGGCTGTAGATTGGTAATGAAATGCTGGCTCTGTTGTGTATGTGTACATGTGTGTCGAGTTGTTTCTGTTTATTTTAGAGCGACCTCGTCTGTCATTAAATGCATATAGTAATATTTTTAGACCTAAATGATGACTATGTAAGCGTTTAACCGTATAATGGTTATGCATTTTCTTATAGTTGTGTGTTTTATGTGTTATCCAGCCTGTTGTTTAGCAGTTAGCACGCGTCAGGAAGCAAATACATTAAGTAGGATGTTTTGTTGTTGTGTTCATACATACAGCCTCGAGGTCAAGTCCACCAGAGAACTTAACTTACTTGTTTTCAAAGTAACATTTTAGGAAATAGATGATTTATGGTGGCAAAAATGTGGTTGGAGTTGACCTCCGCTCATCAGTTAGCCTCTTCTGGTGTCATAAATACATTAGAGATGAGACTGACGGAGTGAAATCAGACTTCAGAGATCAGATCACATCAAATTACCGATAAATGTGCACTGTGCATGACATAATTTATTTTCTCTATCCACTTAAAAAAAAACAACAATAGTTACAATATAAGAGCATCTGGAATAATGAAAAATTTGTAGGTTTTTGTATTATAATGACCAACTTTTTCAATATGTATTGATTTTGAGAGAAGCAGAAGTATAGCATTCCCAAATATGTCACCTCACCAGTGTTGAATGATATCTAATGATCTCATAGAATAAATGACTTTGTTAAAATTAAATTACAGAGCATCTGGTTTAATATAGTTATTTTGTGGTGACACTGGCAAATTACTTTAAACTTCATTAAATTGTATTATGTGTATGGTGCATGCTGTTATCATGACTTAATATTAATTTAGAAACTACAAATCTCTCTCTTTATATGTAATAAGACTTTTCAAACTTCATTGGTCAAATGGACAATTGAAATTAAGTATTGAAATCAAAAAAATTATTTAAAGTGTTAAAAATATAACTTTCCCATTCATACAGATATAGAAATATAGAGCTATAGAAGATATTAAAAAGGTTAATGTCAATTTGTCAACTAGTTTGTCCTTCAGCTATCTTGCAGAAATGTTTAATCCAAAATGGTATATTATTAGTCAAAAGTTTGGGGTCAGTAATTTTTTTTTTAAAGAAGTCTTTCATACAATATATAATATGATAAAGTATCAAAGAGTATAAAATCAAAGATAAACAGTAATAATAAAGTTAATACTAGTCATGAAAGGCAAGAGAGTAAAGATATGTCATAAAAATGAGATTGAACTGCCATGTCTATCCGCTAGATGGTGCTGTTATCACTTCAATAAACTGTATTTCATCCCAAAAGGAGTTCAGTGGGGTCAAGTCTGGGCTTTGTGCAAGACAGTCAAGTTCTTCCATACCTTGTCTTATCCTATAGTGTATAATTAATTTATTGCTATATTGTTTGTTATTATTATAGACACAGAAGATGCCAGTGAAACAGATCTGGCCAAACATGATGAGGAAGATTATGTTGAAATTAAAGAACAGTAAGTATTCCTACTGATCGACTAGCATATCTATCTATCTATCTATCTATCTATCTATCTATCTATCTATCTATCTATTTATCTATCTATCTATCTATGTATCTATCTGTCTGTCTATCTATCTGTCTATCTATCTATCTATCTATCTATCATAATGAAAAGCCATGTGAGAATAATGTACAAGACACATTTCTGCTTCAGTTTGCATGTTATGAAATAAAACTGGATCATTTCTTTGAAATGTTGTGTTTATGTCTTGATTTCAGGATGTATCAAGACAAATTGGCATCCCTGAAAAGACAACTACAACAACTGCAAGAAGGTGACTGGAAATACATATATTCACTATTGAAATGATTATTTTTTTTTTTTTTAGAAATACACAGTTAATTTTGGAGTCAAGCACTTTAATAATGAAAGTTTAATTACTAAAGTACACAGAATTTATATTTTCTTTTATTTAAAAATGTTACTGTACATAAACAGTTTAGTAATAAGTAAAAAATAACAAAGACATGCCTTTCTTTTGAAAAGAAAAAATGTATTTTTAATTGCTATTAACTTTAATAGAACTATTAGGGTATATATAAACTCTATATAAAAACATTTTTTCACATGTTCTTATTAAAATATTAAACAGCCTGTAAAAAAAAAAAAACAGGACATGTTGTGGAAAAAGTTATCTAGCTGCTATCACAGGGGCACTGATAGCGAAAAATTGTCATAGATTTTGATATTTCTTGAGAAATATGCTAAAAATGAATCACTTTCATACCTATGCATTTCCACAGGCACACTGCAGGAGTACCAGAAGAGAATGAAGAAGCTTGATCAGCAGTATAAAGAGAGACTCCGTAACGCTGGTAAAGATGATTTATAATAATAGCTTTTCTTCTCAATGTCAGTGTCAGTGTTTCAAGAGCCAACATTACATTATTAATGCTTATTTTATTTGTACTCGCTCTCATTTTCTGTCCCTCTCCTCCCATCTCTTTATCTTTTCAGACCTCTTTCTACAACTTGAGGTAAGCTGAAAATTATACATTTTATGTATCTGTGGATTTATTACTGCAGAAAGAAACAGCTGTGACAGTTTAATTACTGTTAAATGTCTTGTAGACCGAGCAGGTGGAGAGGAACCACATCAAAGAGAAAAAAGCAGCGGTGAAAGAATTTGACGATAAGAAAGTGGAACTGAAGGAAAATCTTATTGCAGAGCTGGAGGAGAAGAAGAAGATGATCGAGAATGAGAAATTAACTATGGAGCTGACAGGAGGTGAGAAAGTGAAAAACAGAGATCAGATAGAAATGTGCAACCCGAGAGGGTCTTAATATTGCTGTTGTCGAGAATAAGAGCGTGTTTCTATAGCTGAATGTTTAGCTATACTCTTTTGTGTTCAAAAAACTTGAAGCAGTAGTTCACCCAAAAAATGAAATTCTGTCATCATTTATTCCCTCATGCCATTCCACACCTGAATGACTTTTTTCTGCAGAACACAATAAGAAAATGTTTTTTCCATGCAGTGAGCAAAGACTGAGGGACTTTCAAGCTTCAAAAAGCACCATAAAAGTGTAATAAAAATTATAAAACGCTCTTTAATGAATTCAGAGAAGTAGCAATGTCCTATTTGTAAATGTATTGTTCTTCTGAGTCAATTAATCGTTGTTCTGATTTACAAACGCAAACTGAATGATTTGTTTGCAGATCAGATTGAACTGGTCCACAAGTTCACTCAATGATCCAGTCTCAGTGGTTAACTCACTGGAGAGGGCAATTATCAGTCAAAAAATACTTACATTTTTTGTCAGCTATTGTATGATTTCAGAAGACACTTTAATTATATTTTTATGGTGTTCTTTCATCATTTTTTGAAGGCCGAAAGCCTAAGTTGCCATTCATTTCAGTTGTATGAAAAAGATTGACTCTTACAGCCTTGAGAATTTCTCATTTTTTGTTTCATTGACTTCTCTTTCTGCGCAAGACATTCCTTTAAATCCCTAAACCTAGTTGGCTGTCTTTTTATTTATTTTAGATTCCATGGAGATGAAACCTGGTGTGACCCGGAAGCTCCGGAGACGACCTAATGACCCTGTGCCCATTCCAGACAAGCGGAGAAAGCCTGCACCTGATATCCTTAACATAGCTGTAGAGACAGAGCACATGCACCGAAAACAAGGGCTCATCTTTTATGCACCTGTAGCACTTTATTTAATTCCCTGAAGTCCATTTCTAGTGCTAGCCAAAGTCTCTGGCACCAAAAACAATACAAAGCATGACCTTTAGTATTAAACAGGCTGTTATTGCTGCTGTACCTTTAAGAGTTCATTATGTAAATGACCTCTATTTTCATAAACAGGTTTTCTTAATTCTCCTCACCTCAGTTAAACTATTTACTCAGTGATGAACAGATCATGGAGGATCTAAGAACATTAAACAAGGTAAGGTTATGTCTCAGCAAAACTGTAATTGGCTCCATTTTTATGAAGGCCCATAAAAGTCTAGCTAAGTACAAATTTCACTGCCTCACAGATACAGTCTTATAGTACGTTTTGGCCTAATTTTCAATATGTCTCATTCAACGGCAATATCATCGTTAATCAAATTGTAATACACTTGCATATTCGTTTGCAGACTATGAGATGAGGAAAAAGTGCGATAGAAAAGTTTCATCAAAATTTCCATTTCATGAAAACGTAATAAAAGTCTTCATGACTCACGTCTGGGCTTTGAAGAAAGGATCTTTATTTTTTTTTCCCTAAAAGCTCTCTATTAGCTAATAAAAAGTAGAATCCCCTGAAAATGTAATTGCATTTTATTACTCAGAGTGCTACATGAGAAAATTCATATATTACTTGGTGATAAGAAGAAAGAAAAGAATAGGAAATAGAATAGTAAATAGGTTTTAGATTCTGACATACTATTGGATTTACTGTTGATTTGACCAAGATATCACATTGTTTGTCCATGTCTGTCGTTATTTTAAAAATGAGCTTGCTGGAGAAAAAACAGTCTTCTTTTTTGCTTCATTTCCTTTATAGCTTAAGTCTCCGAAAAGACCAGGTATGGACGTTTTGTCTTTTAGAGGTGATTCCCCCATATACTTCGACCAAAAATTTCCCATCAGTTTATTTTAGCCACAAAGGCTTTAAAATGAATTGGAAATTAATTGAAAATGTGTGATGTTTTCAGCATCCCCGTCTTCTCCAGAGCTCCTCCCGTCGACTCCAGTGGACGCCCCGTCCCAGCGTTATGAGGCACGGATAGAAGAGGGGAAACTCTACTATGATAAGAGATGGTAAGATTCTCTGTGTTTTGTTGAGCTTTTCACGCTTTGCTAACCCCAGGTAATTATAATTCTGGGTAACGTGATTCACACTGTTCATACGTCATTGCACTATTCAGGTTTTTAGATGTCACACTGTATATTTCTTAACTCTGACATGACATGCTGATTTGCATATTTATGAGGTCAATGACTAAATAATGTTGGTTTAAAGAGACGATAACCTAGAGCAAAGCACAGTGTGAAAAGGCCTTATGAAGATTGTCTGATTTACATTGTAGAAATTAATGGTGTAGTTACGGCTTCTTCCAGATAATTGTGTACGCTTACCACGCAAACCTTGACCCTCTGATTCTTGCAAGACCTTAAAGCCTCAAGAACTCTTACAATCACTCTCTAGTATTTATACTGACCACAAGATGGAGCAATCACCCTTCCGATTTTCACTTCTATTATATAGTTTATGTAAAGGACAAAGTCTCATCACAGAGACTATCTATCTATCTATCTGTCTGTCTGTCATTCTATCTATCTATCTATCTATCTATTGATCGTTCTATCTATCTATCGTTCTGTCTATCTATCGTTATAGCTATCTGTCTGTAATAATCATAAAGGCTTATTTGTGTCAATTATTTACAAACAATATTTACACATTTTTATAATGATTCCGGCATTAACCTAGCATGGCATGTAGAAGAGGTTATTTAAGGAATTTTTGAAGCTTGTAGCGTTCAGTTATTACTTTAAGCTGTTATTTCATTGGTTATGTGTACATAAGGTTGTGTATGTGATGTAGTTTCCTTAAACAAGGCAACATCTGTGTCAGGATTCAGGTCATGCATTGCTGACACGGTATTTACTGCCATCTGTGTCGTGATATTTAATAATGCAAACATCTTGGGCGTGATGATCCACATATTCTGACATGCAATACTCTGTGCAGACTATATAAATCTATATTTCATTGTTTGTGTGATCATAGTGCACAGGAAGCTTGTGGTTTAGGATGAGGTCTGAAGATTACTCTGTCTTGTGCATTTGTGACATTAAACGTCATGAATGCCTCTGGATTTTTATGAGTGTGTCAGCATGCATTCGTCCAGTCGTGCCCTTTAGACAGTGGGCTGCCGTAGCTTTCAGCAATGCAATCCAACCGGAATATTTGTGTGCAGATGAGGAGAGAGTGAGCGGAGGAGGAAATGTGGTCTAGGGTGATACCGCGGGCATTAAATGTATAATGTTACATGTATATTAAATGCAGTTTTATTCTGCTTTTTTAATAATGAGTGGAGAGCTATACCGCTATCTGAACTTTCCAGAGGATGTTAGTAGCCTCAGGCTACTTTTGCTCTGTATTTTAAGAGATGACAAGCCCCCCCCTCTCTAATTAGTGGCGTTTGCTAAGGCAACCACCACAATTGCATTGCTTTTGTGCTCACAAAATAAATCACAGCTTACTTGACTTGTAAAAGTGAGTTTGCAGTCTTGTATTACATTCAATGTGATGTAACAAAAAGATTAAAATAACAGCATGAAACATTTATTAAGTTATCCTCCTCAGTGGGGTGCATGCCAGAAACAGTGCGAACAGTATGTGTGATTCACAATCAGTGACAGAAGCAGTTTTTTTCCTCGCTGCTCAATCTATGCCATTGCGGCACGGAAAACGAAATCATGTTTTACCTGAATTGTGAATGTGAGCTTGTGTTCTATATTGAGTGCAATGCATTAAAACGGATGTGTGCTTAAAAATAATGCAGGAAAACCTCTTTCTATTCAGCAAACTCAGCAAAAAGATAAGTGTCCCTTTTTCAGGATGCTGTATTTTAAAATCATTTTGTAATTCCAAATAAGCTGATCTTTATTGGTAAGGGTTTAAACAATATTATTCATGCTTGTTCAATGAACCATAAACAATTATTGCACATGCACATTTAAAACAGTTCTTAAGACAATTAATGTCACAGTTACAGCAAGTTAGGAAAGTAAAGAGACCTTTCCAGTGACTATAACACCAGATCGGGTTCCAGATCGCCTGCATGACCTGATGCAAGGAGGCATGAGGACTGCAAATGATAGCAATAAACTGCACTGTTCGTAATGTAAGAAGCCTCAGACAGTGCTACAGGGAGACAAGAAGGAGAGCTGATTGTCCTTGCAACAGCAAACCACGTGCAACCATGTGTCTGCCCAGAACTGTCTGAAAGCTGTCTTGGTGCAATAGTTGGGAAACAAACATCTCTAGTGGCCACACAAGAAGCTCACTGCGACTCATTATTCCATTTCCTTTGTCAAATGCCTATGAAAAATGTTCAGTTTGTGTCTCAGTTGTTGAACTTTTTATGTTAATAGAAGTATGCAAACCTGTTAAGAAATTTGCTGGTAATAAAAGCAATTGAATTGAGTTTACAACATGGCCAGTCTAATCCGATTCCCGAACAAATGACACTAGAAGGCCAGTGTTATGTTTACATGCAGTAGTATTGGTTAGTCAGAATGAATCCAGTCTGAAATATGAACCTCAAATAGTGTAGTCTGATTCAGTTTTTATGTGTACTACATTTAAGATTATTCTGAACAAAACTTAAGTGCATACCCAGTGCCGAGTCGCCTCTTTCAGAAGCAAAGAAAGCCAGCACTGTACTGTCACTGCAAGCAAAACTGCCATTTTTGCCTTGATTACATCTAAAAAGAAAGCTAACAGATACATCTGAAGAGCTTTTTTGACATCAGAAGAGACATAAATCAACATACGCACATTCCTAAGATGTAAAACATACGTGTGAGCTGGTTATTTCTTGTAAATCAAAAACATACAGCACAACCAGTGTCACCTGGCTTTGAAACAAATGACTAATATGAACTGGATATATTAGTGAATAAGTTACTAGTCTAAATCAGTCTGAAAGATTGCCCTGTATAATTTACATAATTTGTAGAAGACGAATTTCATTTGCATGTTAGCAAAATAGACATTGTAAACATACCCAGATAAATCAGAATTGAGTTCAATCATAACTATTACGTGTGGACGTATCCATACTGGAACTTTATTGTATTGTATAATTCACCAAATAATAACCATAAAAATGTGACTTTTTACAGTCTTCTGTGAAAAAATAAGTACACTTCTACAATTAGAAGCTGGTATTGCTCCCTTTAACAGAAATAATTTTATTTCAGGCATGTGTAATTGCATATAAGAGAATTCTTGCGTGCACAGTTTCATGAGGGTGAGAAAATGATGAGAGAATGATCAGTTTTGGGAAATACTCAGCCTAAATATTGCTTTTCAGTGGCAATACGTGAGGAGATAAGCTCACATACGGTACCTGCCCCTAAAGGGAATTTTCTCTAATGGTCTTTCAGTCTACGGGATCTCAAATGACCAATGCTGTTATTGTTTCAGGTACCATAAAAGTCAAGCGATCTATCTGGAGTCCAAGGAGAACACCAAGATCAGCTGTGTCATCAGCTCTGTGGGGACCAATGAGGTTTGTGTCTGATTCTCTCCTTTGATTGGTGCTAAACAAATGACTGTGCTCTTCAAACTAATGACCTGCTCAGAGGGGGAATAAACAGCAGGTTATTGAGATCAGCCCAAGTGCATCAGCTTTGGAGGGCCAGACGAGGAAAATTCTCATTTATTGTCATCTGCATCCATATCAAATTGTACGAGGATGTCTTTCCAATAGCTTTTGTCTCATTTGCATGCTTTTAATGCCAGCATCAGTAGCACACCGCATAGATCTGGACTTTTACTTGCTGAGCCAGTGGCTTTGGAGTACAAATATACTGTTTGAGATTCATTTGGATGCTGGAAGAAAGTGGTACAGGATAAACACTGAAGTGATTTGTCTTGGATTTCGATTGTCTTGCAGATCTGGGTGAGAAAGACAAGTGACAGTACGAAGATGAGGATTTATTTAGGGCAGCTGCAACGAGGGGCCTTCATCATTCGACGCCGATCAGCAGCATAGACGTCCTCTGTGTCTGTGTGTGTGTTCGTGTGTCTCTGTGTGTGTGTGTGTGTGTGTGTGTGTTGTTTGTTTTTAAACATACATTTTAAAGCTCTTCCTGTTTTACCAAGTCAGCTACTACATGTTGAAGCATGATATTTCTTCCTGTCTCTCATCTTATTTTTCTATCACTCTCACGTGTATGGTATAGATATTACCCAAGTATATCATGAAATGTCTCACATTCATCTTTATTTTCGCCTTTTCCTTCTCTATGAAATTTGCATTGTACATGTAATGCAGTCACAACGTCTGAGGTAAGGCTCAGTGCTTTACTGTTTGATTTCAAAGAGCTCTCTACGATGAATTGAGTAGACAACAATACACTTTGGGATTGTATTCTATTACCAGTGAGGCATTTATAATTGTTATTTTGTTGTTTGTTTTTTTTGATATGTAATGTCATAATCTATTCTCTCCATGCATTTGAAAGTGTACAGGATTTCAAATTACTTTGCTAGTTTTAATTTTGTATTCAGTTGAGTATTAAATAAATTTGGCTCAAACAGTACAAAACAACATTTATTTCTTCAGAATTTTTTTTTTCCTCTTCATTAACAGTGCTGTAAGTTGACCTTGTTTTTAATGTCTTTCTACTTGCATGTATAATGAGAAGCATTCATTTGCATTCGTATTTTTCTTCCTGGCAGAAGAACAACTTGCAAGCAAATTTCAGCAGGTTGCTTAGATGTTTATAGTGCTTAGCTGTAATGGAATGCATAATGTTGTGTTTATTTTCTAACATTGATTAACCCCTTAAGATGTTTAACTTCAAACCATTGCTTCTAGCAAAAATATAAGACCTCTATCCATAATATTCCTTTCTCCAGTGGAAAAAGTCATCATATCTCAATCAGGAAAGAAATATGCACAGATCAAGTACTGTTTACAAGCGGAAACTGTCCAAAACTGTTCTAAACAAATATGTTTGTGGATTTCAATGAGAAAGCAACAGGAGATGGGTTTCTTCACTGGACGAAGCATTATTATGGTTTATGGTCTGATATTTTGGCCAGTTTAAAGTTAGAATACCTTAATGATGGATTTGCTTCTTAAAATCACACAGCTTCACTTAGATATGAAGATTTTGAAGAAATTCATAAAAAATTGGTAAATTCTCCAGTTCAACACAAACTTTTTTTTTTTACTCTGCATTCTGAAAGACTGAATTTCTTGTTCATCTTTTCTGCCGGCATGTCCATTTTCAAGTATTTTTTTCTTTTTCAGGAAATAGTCCTTGGTGTCAAATCAATTCATGATGTTTCTAAAACATCTTTCACCTGACAGAAACATTCTCCCTTGACATCTTGCTGCTTGTGATTAAATTGTTCTTGTTTAACAGCACTGAAGTAAATTATAACCTTTTTGTGGTTTCATGCAAATCAGCAGCAATATGGTTAGTTCTTGACCTAATTCAGTACATATGAACTGAATTCCCATTCATTTTCTCCACAGAGGAAAAAAAAATCAACATGTAAAGGCAGACCTACTGTGAGCTACATTATTATATGATTTTGTTAAAGCCATGTATTTTTTTTTTTTTTGTAACGGTGAAATTTCTGGTGAAAAGCTACATTACCCATGATTCTGCAAAATAATTAAGATACTTTTTTGTCAATTTCAAAGTTGTGATTTACCTTTGTTGGCTTGGTTCATGGCTTATAACTCTTAAATGAAGATTTTTTTAAAATCCCTGTGGGAAAAATAAATGAAAAATATACTTCTAGAATCAAGGCCGCTAAAAAAATAAAAGTCCCGGCACTGTTGCACTCTTATTTTATTAATATGTTACATTTAAGAATGAGTCACATAAACGCAGACACAAGTACTTGAGCAAGGCTTGGTCTGGTTAAACATACCTGACATGCGGTGGCAAATCTCATTCAAATGCTCTGACATTAAACAAGATAAGCTATTATTCAGGAAAGTCTGCTTGCTCTTTTAAAACACTCCTAGACGTCTTTTCCACACCGTTATCACTAAAGCATGACACTCTGACAGCAAAAAGTCACAAATTTCACATGAAATGTGAAACTGCACTGCTAAAAATATCCCATAGATTGATTCTCATTTTTACCCTCATATGTTAAACTATGAACATAATATCTAAACTCCTTTTTGAAGACCCATTACTAATTATTGCATGGCCTCTGTGAAAACAAGAATCCACAAAAACTCATTTAGTCTTTTTTGCATTTAAATAGACAGTTCCTCCAGGGCCGATCAGCATTAAATAAATCACCAGTCAAATCAATGATCCCTAATTACTGGAATCAATATTAGTAAGGGTCAGCAAGGGTGCATTAGATGAAAATACATAGTAATGACCAAGTGAATGTTTGCAATAAATACTATTTATTCCACAGAAACAGTCTTTGACCTGTTATTATTTGGTCTTGGGGAAAGGATTTCATCAAGGCTTTTCAGCTCTGAAGAGTTAATGTGCCTTAGTGCGAGCAGCGCTAGTCTATAAATCGTAACACCTGCAGCTCTCACTGCGGTGGGCTTAACACAAGGGTTCCCCGGACACCAGCTCTGCTTCAGCTTCTCCGTTTTAATTGCTTTTCACGCAGTCCTGTGTAGCAGGTGCCCAGCCATTCCCTGTTCCGCTGTGAATCTGTTTCCGCCCATGGGACGCCTGGCTGGTTGAAGTTTGGCCTTGGGCTGCTCTAGTTTGTTAAGGGGAATATGGGTTTGATATGTGCTGCAGGTCGCTCTGCGTGTTTGCTTTATCTGTGAAAGGCAGACCTGTGTGAAGTTTTGAAGTTTCTGCTTCACTCTCATGAGTGCCCCTCCTGAAGGTTCAAGTTCTGTTTAATGGGATAGTTCACCCAAAAATGAAAATTCTGAAAATTTAAAATCTCATGTTGTCTGAAACTTTTTATTTTCTGTCTTCTAGTCTTTTCCATGCAAACAATGCAAATAAGCACCATTATATTACATAATTAGTGTTTTAAAGCCATATTGTTTTGTGAGGAACAGAACCTGAAGTTGCTGAAAATCTAGCTCTCAAATCTCTTTAAAATTTATGCTTAAGCTTAAACTGGATGAATAGTGATTAGTTATGCATAGAGCTAGAAATATGCCAAAAATATTAGGATTTTGAATCAACTTGTGTCTGTGTGTGTTTTAATTTTGTAAATTTAAATACTTGAGGTGACATTTAACAATTGAATGTTTTGTGGCATATTTTGCAAATTTGAATTCTTGTGGTGACATTTCAGCAAAGTGAATTGTTTTATAGATTTGTGTTTTTCAAACAGTATTCAGTTAAAACACCGCAAATTCAATTTTCGAAAATACAAAAGTCTAAGTTCAGATTGTACAGTATAGGAATGGCATTTCCATTCACAGTTAAATGATGACAAAACTATTCCCTCTATTCACCCAAAAAGTTTCTGAAAATTTACTCACCCTCAGACCACCCAAGAGTTTGTTTCTTCATTAGAACAGATTTAGAGAAATCTTGCTGACCAATGGACCCTCTGCAGTGAATGGGTTCCGTCCATCCATCTTCAAGACGTCTGTAACTTCAAACCACTGATTCTAGCTAAAGTATGAGTCCTCTATCCATAATATTCCTTTCTCCAGTGGAAAAAGTCATCATCTCTCAATCAGGAGAGACATTTGCCCAGATCAAGTACCGTTTGCAAGTCGAAACTGTCCAAAACCATTCTAAACAAATATGTTGGTGGATTTTGATAGAGAAGACTGCATGAGATGGACTTTTTCACTGGACGAAGCATTATTATGGATTATGGTATGATATTTTGGCCAGTTTCAAGTTAGGACACCTTAATGGTGGATTTGATTCTTACAAACATGCAGCTTTTGGCTTCTGAAGACATTAATCGATTGACTGAAGTGGTGTGGATTACTTGTGGATTATTGTGATGTTCTTATCAGCTGTTTGGACTCTCATTGTGACGGCACCCATTCACTGCAGAGTTGAGCTACATTTCTCCAAATCTGACGAGAAACAAACTCATCAACATCTTGGATGGCCTGAGAGTGAGTACATTTTCATTTTGGGGTGAAATGTTCCTTTAACTAGTTTGATTTTGTTATTTAAAATTGCTGCATGCAGTTTTCTTCTGTTTGTTCTTGTCTTTCATCCAACGCTTCAGATATTCCACTCCACATACAGCTAGTGGACTAGTGGAGTGACACACCCTTTTTTGTCTATATAATCTTTTCCCTCATTTTCATTCAAACATGCATTGTGGTGTTCAGACCTTCTTTGTCAAGATTTATCATCTGCTACAAGTTGTGACTGTGAAAATCCATTTTTTACATCTCTCTGATTTACATATCTCTGGCTACCACGTGTTGTATTCTTGCACGCTAATGCTTAACAGCTGCTACATGAATATGTAATATTTCACACACGTCTGTTTCTTGAGGGGAAATTAGAGCCTTAGTGGGAATAATGGCTTAATTATGTGTGAAGAGTCTTGGTCAATACCTGCACGAGAGAAAATATTTGTTTGTTGGTTTTTGATTTTACTGATGGGCTGTTTTGTTGTGTTTCCAAGGTGTTTGGTGCCAAATCTTTAAAAAAAGAAGAATCTCTTTTAAAATGCATTCAAGAGCTAGAGAAACAGCTCCAATTTCAATAGTAAGCAACAAATGTTAAATCTTTTGCATTATTTGCAGTTTTTCATGGAGAGACGGATAAATCGCCCCTTTGGTTGTGGAAATGTATATGCTTTTTTTGGACAAATTGAAGTTTTTTTTGTTTTTTGTTCGGTCAGGAGGTTCTATAGAGCTGCTGCTGCTGCTGCTGAGGGAACGAATGGCATCACAGTAGATCGATAAAGCCAAGTGTATTTGATGTGATAGAGTGCAGCAGGGCTCGAGCACAGCGGTGCATGTTGCATTTGTTGCTTGCGCGCTTTCTACAACCTAGTGATTAATCGATCAACCCTGTTCTCTATAGCCCACGTCTGATTACTGCCAGAGAACAGCGAGCGGCGGAGAACTGCTCTTTTATTGTGAGGGAACAGATGGAGAGATGATTCAAAATAAACATCTCGCAAGAGTCAGGAGTTCACTACTTGACAACATGACGAAGACATTTCAGACGTGTCTGTGTGAGTGGGTTTATAGCGTCTTTAAAAGGTGCCTGTGTTCCAGAATCTAGTGGGCTGCTTCCCTAGACAGTGTTTTAAAGATATTTTCAACAATAATGCAACCATTTTTGTCCATACAATTAAAGTCAGTGGGCTCTAAAATAACACTGGTCCACATTGACTTTCATTGTATGTTTCAAACTAACTTGTTTTGTGTTCCACAGAAGAAAGACATATAGGTTTGGAACAAAACTAGTGAAATTTTGTTATGTATATTATATCTCATCACTCATTATATAAAATATACACATATTTTTCATTCATTTCTGTGAATCAGTTCAAAACTCTGATTCAGTCATTAATATTCCCATTTGGAATTTTTCATACACTACTGTTTAGAATCAATAAGAATTTTTTTTAAGAAATTAATATTTTTTTTTAGCAAGGACACATTTAAATTAATGAAAAAATGACAGTAATAAACAATTTCTGTCTCCATTTTTGACATTTCTATTCATAAAAGCGTCACACAAATATATGACAAATATATTAACATAATAAGAAATGTTTCTTGAGTACAAAGCCATCATATTAGAATGATTTCTGAAGGATCATGTGACACTGAGGACTGGAGTAATGATGCTGAAAATACAGCTTTGATCACAGGAATAAATTACATTTTAAAATATATTAAAATAAAAAACAGTTATTTTAAATTGGAATAATATTTTACATTATAACTGTTTTTACTGTATTTTTGATCAAATAAATGCAGCCACGATGAACATAATAGACTTTTTTTCCTAAAACACTTTTAAACATTTTACCCACCCCAAACTTTTGAACAGTACTTTATTAAAAATATTTAAATATAAGTAAATTGCGCTGTATTTAATGAAATGTTACAGTATAATAGTGCATACAAATGAAATTATTCCTCCCCATGCTGATTTGGTGTAAAAGTATGATTATTTTAACTAGAGAGATTTTTACTGTTTTTTTTAGTTCTTCAATCACATGTCTTGAATTTGCTCTGCAACAATGGCTGTTCCCATGAAATAATGTCATCTGACTAAAAAATAACCTGCCATTTCAGAGCAAATGCACAAATACAAATACTTAGACATACCAAGTGCTTTCAAAAGGCTGACATTGAGTCATATTTTTTATACTAATGGTATGTTACATAATAGGTGGCATATGTACATTTATTGTAATATGTGTCTTGTTGAGTCTGATTCCTCTCAAGGTTTCTCTTCTGCTTCACCTAAACATCTTTATTTTTCCTTGTCTCAGTTGCTTTTGGCTTGGCTCACTAGGGGGTTTTGTACAGGTGCTTTGAAACAATATGTGTTGTGAAAAGCTATATAAAAATAAAACTGACTTGACTTGACATTATCGCCCAACCCTACTGTCTATCTGATAGCAAAATGGTATAATGCTACATGCTGCCTTCCAAGACTTTGTATGACTTTGCAACAGAGCTGAAGTTTGAAGGTATAGAGGAGTAAAACCTGAGAGAGGGAGAGAGTGCTGTGCTTTAATGGCCGCTCTCATTCACTGTCCTTTGTGTTTTTTATGGCTCATGACACACTGTGAATGTCATCAGTTTTCCTCTTCCTCACTCCTCACAGAAACACACACCCCACGCTTAATGGAAAGACATGCCGTATAGCACAGCCGAGTGTGTGACTTTTCTTCCCGCTGCTATGGACACGCCACTTTGTCTTTCATTCCCTTTATTAAAACTGAGCTCAAAATTACCACCAATTAGTGTTGCTGTGACAACGCCGAGCTCATTTTCTCTCCTTCCTCAAGCCTGATGCCGAATTATTTGGCTCACAAAATGAAATTTTTGTTTCATCAAGAAAAGTCAACCAGGTTACATATTCTGTACTTAAATTACAGTCTGAAAAATATTTTCAACATGTTAATATGTTTTCTGTACACTAGTGTACAGAAAACATATTAACGTTGAAAATATTTCAAAAAGGTTTCCAGTGTTTGGGGTCGGATCATTTTATGTCATTTCATGTTATCATTCCAATATGCTGATTTAATGATAACATTTCTTATTATTATCATGTTCAAAACATTTGTGATGTTTAATATTTTTGTGGAAACCTAAATGCATTATTTCATTATTCTTTAATGAATACAAAGTTCCTCTCTCTCTCTCTCTCTCTCTCTCTCTCTCTCTCTCTCTGTGTGTGTGTGTACAGTTTATATAGTAGTGTACAGTAATGCATATATAGTTTATATATATATATATATATATATATATATATATATATAGTATAAATAGTAGTGTTTGTGTGTGTGTGTGTGTCTGATACACACACACACACACACACACACACACACACACACACACACACACACACACACACACACATATATATATTTCTAAAATGTTTTACACACTATTTGACACATAATTTATATTTAAAAACAGTCGTTCTCAAAGAAATTCCAAGTTTCCAACATGTCACTTCCATCATTCAGTGACTGTAAGAATGTTTTTAAGGGGCATGTTGTCACAAAAGGAAAATGTTTTTTTTTTTGTTTGTTTGTTTTTTTGCGGAAGTAATTAAGGTATATATTGTAAAGTAACTAAGTAGTTTTATGTATGTTTGTTTGTAATTTTAGGATTTTAGAGCCCCCTACAGTTAGGTGAGTGGAATTCGCTGTCGTAAATACATCACAGAAGACTGCTGTACACGTGCATTTGTTGCTGCCGTAAAGCAATCCGCCTTTTTTTTTTTTTTTTTTTTTTTTTTTTTAGTACGGGAGTTTACCAAGCTTACACCCTGAACAGACACTTGGTGAGACGCCTGGGAAAGAAACAGAAGCCATTCGCCTTATTAGAAGTCAGTTTAACATCAGAATGATTCTGGAGCTCATATTTCAAGGTAAAACATACATGTAGTTGCTTTAAGGTACTTTAAGAAATTGACTTAAAAAGCTACCCTGAAGAAAATTCAGTGGACTAAAAGTGTGAGAACTGCAGATTTTTTGGAAATAAAATTAAAAATATCAGGTGTATTTTTTGAGGAGGTCACAGTATGCATGAAGATTTAATTTTCTGTAGGGAAAGAGAACTAAAGAGAGCAAAGCAGAACTGAGGGTATTTTTGTGTGTGTGTGTGTGTGTGTGTGTGTGTGTGTGTTAAACAATGTGACTCAGAGACAAGAAGAGAGAGTGTGAGCGAGAACTGGACCCTGCAGAGTTCACACACACACACACACACACACACACACACACACACAGAGACAGACACAGCTGAGAGAGAGAGAGAATATAAAGTTTTTAAAGGCAAATCTATCATAAACTGTTTCACTTTTACATAATTTACACTAATTAAAATGATTCTGATATCTCAAATGAAAACTGGTATGTAGTGACTTATGATATGAGTTGTGCAGACCCCCCACTTCAGAAAGCCTGGAGGCTCAAAATATCCCATTTGATTTTTCAAAGACAAATCAGATAAAATGCCGCTGCCAGCTGCAGGGAAAAAGAGGTTTCATAAATAAGCGTGAACTGATCTTTCTCTCTCTAACCAAGCAATTTAAGGCAACAGTGTGGGACTAATTGTTTTTACTTTAGAGGCATTAGAAAGCACACTGATAAAACTGAAGTACAACACAGCAAAGAAAGGTCAAAATCAGGGAGTGACAGATACCATATCTTTCATTTTGAATATAATGTCATGATTAGTCATACTTTCATTTTAATGACTGTCATGAAAAGCATTTTTGCAGAATAAATTAGATTCCTTTGCAATAAGGTTAACTTTTAAATTAATTTTCATACATGCTCCTGATCCTACTGTGAATGTTTAATTGGTGCACATTATTCCTCAATAAATTATATGTTATATAAATTATACACACACACACACACACACACACACACACACACACACACACAAAGAGAGAGAGATACACATTTCTTTTTGGTTGTCATCAACAACCCTGTCATCTCAAAGTTAGCCTTGAAAAGTATTTGATTTGTCCTGAAGTCAACAAAAAAAGAATGGTAATGACAAGACAGTCAAAGGATGGTGCTGTATTCAGCTTTTTAAGGCTAATTCATTAGTTTCTCAAAACTAAACTTTTAGAGTTACACTGACAATTCTGTCATCATGTACTCAGCTTGCTCTTGTGGTCAAATCTTTTAAACTGCTAGGATTTTACACCTTCTGGAACACAAAGTTGATTACATTTTTGTTCACTGAACTGTAGTGTAAAAGCAATATCAAACTCACATTCATGCCTTTGTATTGGTCAGGTGACATTCATGCATTGTATATTTATAATATACAGTACAGTAATACACACACACACACACACACTATTTCAGTCTTTCTAAAGCAAAATGTCATGTTTAATTCAGTGTGTTACTTGCTGTTTCTGTAATTATTTGCGAAATTTATAAGCAATTAAAGTTGTTTCACCACTATTTTTTTTTCAGTGTATTTGCCAAGGCCAACTTAATAAAAACCACAGACATTTTAAATAAAATACTAAAGCTTTAAATAAAAGAGGAAACATTAAAACATCTCAAATTTAATTAAAAATATTTTCAAAAAAACTAACAGTAAATCAGTGATACTAAAATACACTGGTTGAGGTTGTACTATCCTTCACTGGAACTATTTCCTCATATAGCCATGAGGCACATCACAGCCTAATGTATTGTGAGATGGATAGAAAAGACTACTGAACTGAAAAGATCTGTGTCCATCTCTGTCTCCAAAGCAACTCTGTTCCCTGTTTGTTCCATTTGTCCTTTTTTCTGATGCACATTTAGCTTTCAGCAGCATTTGTTGCCTTCTCTAATGCGTTTAGCTGAGGGCAAGTTACAGTAGAATCCTGCTGAGTGAATTGACTTCACAGTATGTGAGACGCTGCCGCTCAAACGCTCGCCGATCGCCTGCCTGCTTTGGCTCCTGCGCCCCTCCGCTATGTGGGAGGCTGGACTGTATGTTCTCTTGGCCCCGAGGCCAATTCTGCCAGAATATGTATTTCTAAAAACATATCGAGCCCTGTGCACCAGAATAAAAGACAGACGAATCTCTTCATTTGTTTGAGTGTATAGTCTATTGGATAAAAGCAGAAGAATGAGAAAAATCTCTAATGGATGTATTGTGTGAAACACAGACGAGAAATCTAAAACTAAGAGTATTTTCACAGTTACCTGAAAGGAGGTCACTTTATATGCTTTTGGGAGGAAATATAAAAAGAAAATCATTAAAAAGTTAATTAATAAACTATGAAAGCTTGGTTTTTAACAGCAGTGAGTTGCAATTCGCTCTATATGAATCTGCATCCTATTTCAAAGTTATTGTCATCTGACTCCAATGTGCATGTCAAGCATGCAAAGTGACCTTATGTTACTCCTAAATCACAAGCATTCTGCTTGGGAGGTGATTAAAAAAAATATATCTGTAACTTGAATAAAAAACTGTTTTCTGGCTACAAGAAATGTTCAGAATTTGTGCCAGAACAGACCGATGGCTCTCCAGACCTTTGCACATGCCACATTTCTGGTTATATGTTTAAAAATCCTGTTATATTCAGAGAATAAATAGTAACTGCACACATAAAATGTGCTGAAAAACTGTAACCTTTAAGTTTGTTCACTGCAGGACAGGGTTAGTTTAGTTAATTCAAATTAAAACGAAAAAGAAAACCATTAAACATTTTTGTTACTTAAAATATGAAAATGTAAACTTATTTTATTTCAGCTAGTTGTCAAGGCTAAATTTCATTTTCATGTAGTCATACTAAAATGACAAAAACTAAAAAAATTAAAAACTATTTAGACAATTAAACAAAAGCAATTAAAACTGATAAAAACACAAGCTTACTAAAACTTTAACTAAAATGAAAAAGAAAACAGAAAATATAACAATGAAAAATTATATGTTGTTGTGAATTAATTTTATTCTACATTAAGTCATGGTTGACAAAAAGCAGCATATGCTGGGCTGATTAATAATAATAATAATAACAGTAATTCATCAGTTAAGTCAATTGTAAGGCACAGTGTCATCATGTGTGGCAGTAGATTAGTTGTTCTCCACTGGTTTTGGTTCAAGATTTTGGGACATCAACATAACACCAGAATTGTTTATTGCCGAAAAATGATTAAAAAATGAACAAGAAAAATATTAGTGGATTTTGATGTGTGAGGACAGCAGGGGATGGACTTTTTCACTGGAGGAAGTATAATTATGGATTGTGGACTGGTGTTTTTGAAGTTAAAAGATAGATATGACATATTGCTTT
Organism: Tor tambroides; assembly: GCA_021397915.2. Classification (NCBI taxonomy): domain Eukaryota; kingdom Metazoa; phylum Chordata; class Actinopteri; order Cypriniformes; family Cyprinidae; genus Tor; species Tor tambroides. Next base: position 20,683 of record JAFVLL020022606.1, read on the forward strand.
TTGTTTCATTCTGATTCATTGTGCAGCCCCGTTTGTTTATTGTAATGTTACATTTTATTTGATTAATTACTAGGTTTAATCAACTTGCAAAATCCTTGCAGGATCCATTGGTGAGCAAGTGATGGAATGACACATTTCTCCAAATCTGATGAAGAAACAAACTCATCTACATCTTGAATGGTCTGAGGGTGAGTAAATGATCAGCAAATTTTCATTTTTGGGTAAATTATTCCTTTAATGTCATCATAAACTGAATTATTAACATAACACTATATGGTTCTCAATTGCATCCTAAAATATTTCTCTTAAATTAAATAACTGACCACACAAAAAGCATTGTGGTCAGTTTATCCTCATTGCATATGAACCTGTATTTCATTGAAGATATCTGTTCTTCTGTTGATACATTTGGCATCTGTTTAGTTGACAGATGAATTTGCGACAAGTCTGATCGGACACATAACCTTTGCCATCAACAGCAAAAGCTGTGTGAAGCATTTTCTCCTCCTTTGTAAGAGCTGATAAGCCTATTTATTTTGCAATCCCAACTATGCATGATGATATACTTAATTGCTTTTTATTATTTGCATCAAGCGTTATATTTGCCCTGCTGTCCGTGACCTTATCAAAAATAAAGTATTTAATGTTTTTCATAGATGCTATTTAAAATGTTTTCTGTGCTCTACCAAAGGATTATGAAGGCTTATGTCTCTGCAAGCTGATGGACGGAGATCTATGGAAACTCGCTGCAGATGCAGTCATCAAGATAATTGGCAGTGGTGACATTTATACGATTCTGATGGCTTGTTTTCGACAGATATCTCTTGTTGAGTTATATTTACAGCTGGATTTTAAGAGGGATTCTTAAAAGATGAAAGTAGAAAGTCAGAGATGGCAAGTGGTTGCAATTTTGATGATATATCATTTTCTTTTTGTTTGTCCACCAAACCCACTCTGGGTGATTAAACCCAGCAAACAAAAAGCAAACAGACCGAGTGTTAGTTTAAATGGTTGTCATTTATAGAGCGGAGGCTGTTTTACCTGTCGCGTTTCATTCTAAGTGCCCAGCGTTACGGCGGCGTGCTGATACTTTAATAACAGTCTGACGTTTGAAGAAAATGGATATTTAAAGACCTTTCTAAAGCACAGAAGAGAATTCAATTTGAATGGTTCAGCATGACAGAACCGCAGTCAGTGCGTATGGATACATTGCGATGTATTGATATAGATGAAAATGAGAAAACTGAGAGCATCTCTTGTGTAATCAAACACAAATAAACTGCCTCTGTTTTTCTGTGCACATTATTTTCTCTGACACTGTTTTTTTACCAAGTAAGATGGCATTCTAAGCTACATAATCATGGCCATGACAGTCAAATAAACAAGCTGAGATGCAAAATTAGACCTTTTTTTGTTATAAAAATATGGCTCTCTAGACAGCCATGGGATTTTAAAGGGACAGTTCACTCAAAAATAAAAATTCTGTCATCAGTTCTAATCTCATATGACTTTCTGTCTTCTGTGAATGCAAGCCATATTTTGTCATTTTTGAGGCTAGCTAATCTTCATTTTTTCCCCCAAAAAGCTTATTTTTAAAAAATAAACCTAGTATTAGAGTATGTCTTACAAGTAAATACTATTTCAGTCTTTATACTTCAAAATTTCATGTTTAATACAATGTGTTACTTGACATTTCTTTGTAATTAATTGTGAATTTACCAGCCAGTTTTAGCAACATTATTATTATTATTATTATTTTCCAGTGAACTGAAAAAAGTGGCCAGAATATTCTTCAGAAATTTGCATTTCAAGGCATGCAGGTTTAGAATGACATCAGTAAAAATAGGGAAAAATCTACTGTGTTAATATAAAAGAACATTCCATGTTAATTAATTACCTGTATATTTTGAATCATGCTTTGCATTGTGTTTTCTTAGAATTCAATGAAATATCCTTAAAGGATAATATATGTTAAGGCAGTAGCTTTTCCATTTTTCTACATATTTTTTTCTTAGTGTTAATCATCAGAACTTCAGATGTATTTTTAAATTATACATTTAAAGATACGAATGCATTGTACGAACACACCTTTTCTTTGTACATGAAACTGATCTGTCAGTGCTTTCTCACAGCACTCAGCTACTGTAACTCGTGATGTAATTGAGAAGGACATGACCGCGTTCCTCTGCACTAAAATCGATGGCATGATCAGGACAGAGGTTGATAGAGAGCCAGCCAGTTTTGTTTACTTGTTTAAATGAGAATAAAAATCGTTACTTCCTCTTTGCTTACCAAGCAAGTTTGTAAAGAATGTCTAATAGAATGAAAGGTGACCTCTGTGTGTGCAAGGAATGGATTCTGAAAACCAACAACAACAAAACATAAAAAAACCCCAATGTGTTTCATGTACAGACTACAGCTACCATTTCAAATAAACCTACAATAGATTGTCAGACCATCTATTATACTGTCAGTGTAGATGTGTCTGAATGCTGCAAATGGAGGCAGGCATGTGCACAATAATCCACAAGTGACACACACCACTCCAGTCCATCAATTAACTTCTTGTGAAGTGAAAAGCTGCATTTTTGTGAACAAAACAAACAAAACATAGGTTAAATTACAAGTCCTCTATCCATAATTTTGCTTTCTCCAGTGAAAAAGTCGTCTTGTCTGAATCAAGAGTGAAATATGCAGAGATCAAGCACCATTTACAAGTGAAAACAGTCCAAAACACTTCTAAACAAATATTGTCATGCTTTTTGTCAGCTGTTTGGACTCATTTCTAAAACTAAATGATGAGCAACTGAATCCATTGATGAGCAATTGATGTTAGATTCTGAAGTGTTAAAGTAACCAGTTTATTTGTTTTAATTTTAAAACTATATATACAGTATATTAAGGGTTTTCACACTTGGGTTCAGTCTTTACAACACCCAACTAACACTACAAGTTACAATACACATATTTATGTCTTAAATTCTTCACTTTTAAACCCTTCAGCTTTTCTATAAAGCTTTAATTTTGGTGGAAAATTGGTGAAATGCTATAAACCTCTGTCCACAAAAATGTTGCCAATTATGCAAATACAAATGAAATGAAAAGAGCAAACATAGTGTTCACAAACAGACTTTAAATGCACAGCATTTGCAAAAATAGAGTTTGTGATGCTGTGAACGGAGCTGCTCTGAAAACGTGCTTTTCTAAGCTGCATGCATGTAAATGAACACAGTGTCGATCTTCACTCTGAAGCACGCAAATGATTATAGGCTATGCTTCTTTTTTTTTTTCAATCATAGCCTATGATTTGATATGATAAGATGTGACATATTGCTGTTTCTGTTTTATTTTGATTCAATTTGCAGCCCCATTTGTTTGTTTGCATGTTATGTTTTATTTGATTAATTATCAGGTTTAATAAGTTTGCAAAATCCCTCACAAACCCCCGTTTGGGAAACCCTGCTGTAGTCAACCCACACAGTGCACAGCCCATGTGTACAACGCTATTTCTGTAGCTCAGAGCTCACACACACCTCAGGTTGTATATGTTTGAAATAGTTTGTATTAGTCTTAACAACAGCTGCCTTCAGGGACTCAAAAGAAAGCTTCAAGGACAATTCACCCTCTAATTACAGGTCTGAGATCCCAAATCCTCAAATGGACTAATATTGATCGAGTGGAAATGAGGCAGAAATGCTCTGATACTGAGACAAGTGACCACTGATGTGGAATAAAATTATATTTCTGTTTGTTTGGTTATGTAATGTAGTTGTTTTATAAACCAAAGTTCTTATTAAAAAACATGTACAGGTCATGTTCAACCCGCTTTTTAACATCAAGAAAATTAAGCATATTTTTATATAATTTGTGACATTATTCTCATGACAATTACAAGCACATTTTACATTACCATAATTACTGACACGCTTACATTACCATAATTGCACTTACATAAACCTCGTTAGGCTTACAGTAATGAGATTTTGGAGGAAAATTGTGGATAATTGTCAGGAAAATAATGTCACGACATGGCCAAAAAGAGGCCTATCAAGAAGCTTATTAACTAATTTCTTTAAAGGTGTGTCATTTCTAAACCACTACTGTCACCAACTGCATTATATAAAAATAATCTGTCGTTGGTTGACCTGATTGATAGCCCCGCCCACATGTATGCTATTGGTTGAGCAATGCTGTCAATCACATGAGTGGCCTCTGCACATAAAAATACACATTTATCATATAAAAGATGATGCATATTACCTTTGAGAAAAATATTCATGAAAATGATCTCAACGGGGTTCCGTTAAAATCATTTATATTAAAGCCATATATTCTGTAGCATCAGATTTGTTGAAAGTGCTGTAGGAAATCTGACCTTCTCACTCTGTTTATAAATCCCTGGCTGAGATTACCTTTATTTGCCCTTCTACATTCATCCTGCTATCTTCATGTTAAAGGAGGCCAAGTGTGAGAGCCGGGGAGAACAGACTGTCACGGGGCCGTCTAGTAAAAGTGACACATCCCTGATTCATATCTGTTCATGTCAGCTTGGAGAACATTCAGCAGAAAGAACTCTCAATGTTACCGTAAGGCCGAATGCAGAGATGTGTGTTGATCGCTTCAAGGCGAAGAGCAGAGATGAGAAAAAAAAAAAACAGTGAAGACAGCAAGAAAGAAAACGGTCTGCTAGGTCATGTGGTGACCTCACTGTGAGCAATGACTAAAGGCAGGAGAGAGATGGGAGTAAAAGAAATGATTTTGCACATAAGCTATACATCTGTGCAATCTGCTTTTTTTTTTTAAAGGGCTGATGTTTGATTTTTTTTGTTGTTGCAATTTTTGTGATTGCAACAGGGGCGGACTGGCCATCGGGAGCACTTTTTTTTTTTTTTTTAAATGTTGTTATTGTTGGTTTTGTTGCCTGCCGAATGTACTAAGTGATTATTTCCGAATTCGCCATTCAATAATAAAACTCTAATAAATCATGAATCAGTTAGTCTTGACTGGCAAAGCGATTGGCCTCGCGTAAGCTCCGCGCGTCCTCCAGAAGAATGCGAGACTCAAGAATGGAGTGGAAGTGCCCAGATGGAGCAGAGAGGCAAAACTGTCCTGGGCTGCGTTTCCCAAAAGCATCGTAAGCCTAAGTTGAGCTCCACTGGTTTCAGTGGGTCTACGATGTACTTAAGCTTACGATGCTTTTGGGAAACGCAGCCCTGTTCAGGACTTCAAGTGCCAGTCAGTTCCATCTGTAAATAGACTATTGTAGTTTTGTCTTTGTTTACTTAGTTAAGCATCAAACTGCTAGCAAATGTTAGCAGTAGCAGTCAATTAATTACTGCTAAATTACCAAAAGGACATAATTACTAGGAATTTAGCAGACAAATATTCACATCGTTTTACAGGTTTAGAGGGAGCTAAGGCAGACAAAAACCATG